>JAUEJL010068998.1:0-16925 GCA_032274825.1 Drosophyllum lusitanicum | reverse complement strand
TTTAAAAGCTAAAGTTTGTATTCAACCCCCCCTTCTACAAACATTTGTTGTTGCGTACTCAATCTGGGACTAACACTTTTACGGACCATCGGGCAAAGACAAGGGCAACGTGCCAACGTGACAGTAGCGCAAAGATTATTTAATTATATATTTTATTTAAATATTTATTTAATAGTTTCCGCTGCCAAGACTTAATGCTTAATTATTGGGATGAATGTAATAACATATTTATTATTAAATTATTTATTCGAATGAATATTTATGGTGAAATATATTATTTTTGAAAAAAATTGGGGCGTTACAAAGTAACTATGGTGCAAAGCACTTAGTCTCAATCACGGGTCCGGACCATAAAGTCATATTCATAATTGCAAGTAAGTTAAACTAAACACATATGACTCTTAATTATATCATATACTCAAGGCTTACAAAGTATGTGCATAAATATATCACATTATCATTAACATGATAATCAATAATAACAAAACACATTGATACCATAAATTGGTATAATACATAATAAAAGATCAAGCATGATGACTTATGATTTATAAAACCAAATGGTATCCGCAGGGTATAACTCACCTGATGAAGACTTAGGGATGGCAACGGGGTTCGGGGTATCGGGGATCGCTTTTCCCGTCCTCATCCCCGTTCCCAACCCCCAGTCCACGTCCCCATCCCCGCCGGGGAATTGACTTGCATCCCCATCCCCGTCCCTGTCGGGTGTCGGGGATCCCCGCTGGAAATCGGGGATTTTCTTCGTCTACAAAATAAATTTTTCTAAATAGATATACATGAGAATTTTCATACAAAACTAGAATTACAAATATAAATTAATCCTTCTAATCGGTTCACATCAAAATGTAATCAATCAAGTATTTTAATAGTTTCGTAAGATAGATAATGTTCTTAATAAAAGGCATAATATATTTTACTAAATCGTTCTATAATACACATAACGTTATCAATCAAATAAATGCTTTCTTTAGAGATATGTCGATCCATGAAAACGCTTATAATAGCTACATAGATAATTCTACAATACTATATTAGTATGAAATGATCATGTATGTTAAAAAAAACAATCTTATTGATATGTATATTAACGTAAGAAAGTTAAATTGGAAACAAATGCATATTTAAATGAGAAATTTAACTTTAAAAGATTATATATATATATATATATATATACACACACACAATATATGTGGGGTCGGGTACGGGTACATGTTCGGGAACTGGGGGGGTATCCCCATCTCTGTTTCTAAGTTCGGGGAATCCCCATCCTCCGTCAACTAGGGGATTCTCCGGTCAAATCGGGGTTGGAGAACGGGTTCCCCATCGGATACGGGTTTTTTTGTCATCCCTAGATGAAGTGATAAGGATCACTTCCTAACGAAACCAAGGCTTAATCACTTGATCAATAGTCCTATAGTCACAATACATAAGACCAACTTAAATAAGCTAACCATTTCAAGACTTCTTAAATAAGCTAACCATTTCAAGACTTCTTAAAGACTTCTTTATGATATTTACAGTGATAGATGAAAATCCTACCAGTGCTAACATCATGTCAACGTTGAACGTAAGTCACTCGGTTTATTTAAACTAATGTGTTAACGGGAAATCTATGTGATCCCGGTTTTACACCGGATGCGTTAATTGTCATATATTTCTGATAAAGTCATTCCAAAATCAAGCTGATTTCAGTTTACATGTGCATGATTATCATGATAGATCATGACCATCATGAGGGGGAGAAATAAGATTTAGGAAGATAATTCACTTGATTTTGAGAAAATTACAAGAGATAATTAGCTGGATCTTACTGAGTTGAAGTTAAAGATGTGCAGCTGAAGATATGATAATTCATATGTTGAGGGAGATATCAAGTCAAGGGTGAGCTAATACATCAAATGTCCGTGTCCTAAAATTTTCAGCCGTTACTTACATTTTAAGAAGATGAGATCTTTATTTTCGCAAAAGACGAAACAAGGACAACTGACAAAGTTTCAAAGAGAAGAAGATAACTGTTTACATATGTGAAAGAGAGCAATGTTGTGAAAAAGCTTCAGATTTTAGTGTTAAAGATCTTGAGTTACTTTCCAGTGGAAGCGAATTTTGTTTAAAGAAAATTTCAAATATGTTGAAACAATGAATCCAACCCTCGAGCAACATTTGTGCATAATAAAGATACATTATTCTCGTGTTATGCTCAATATTGTTCCAGTGAAGAAAAAAGAGATGGTCATGGTTGTAAATTATGATAAGCCCGAAGCTTCTACTGCAATCTATGATATACAACCTAAACAACCTGACAAGTATTTGAAATCTCGTGAAGACTAAAAACTTCAACGAACGATCTCCTATCGTTGGATGCAAAAAGAAAAAGAATCTCTGCATATTCTAGACATGGAGATTTTTTTGGTGCTAGATAATATTCATTATTATGCTTAATTATAAATCGAACACAAAGGGGGACATTGTTAGATCCCTTAAATTGTGTTCAATGTATTTTAGTGGAGTTTAGTTTATATATGACATTAGTCACAGTTTAGGATAGCTATTGTAAATACCCAAGAGGTACAAATACAAGTTTGTACACCCTATTCTAATTGAAGCTTTCATTTGAACGTAACTTCTCTGTGCTCTCGTCTCCTTCACGTACGTAAGATTCTTATACGAGAGTTCATATCATTTTGTGTTGAATGCTTTCTTGTTTGGTTGATATTTGATACCACAGGTCCTACATAATGAAAAATGCACCTATATTCATTATGAGGCAATGCTCGGGTAAGTTGACTAGTTGAGTATCAAATTATCAATAATCAATAATCAATCTGAACATGTATTATATTATATGGTAGGCCGGGGAAAATACACCTGGGTAAGTTAAAGAATTTTGTTTGAAAATTTATATTTTTTTCTACGTATATTCTTAATGATTGACACATGTAATGTATTAATTCTCTTTTCTCATATTATTATTTGATTTTAACACTTGTATTGATTATATGAGTAGAATGATATAGAACGTCTCTTCTTGTTTATATACACGTGACATTCATCTCGTGTGGGTAAATCGGGATGGTCTTTTTCCAAATATCAAAATAAGTATTTATCAGAGATTGACCTTTTAAATAATCGACTTTACCGTTTGAAACATGAGTAGATTATAAAGGAATCTTTTTGAGGAAAGAAAAGTTAAAATTTTCTAGATAAACCCAAATAAGATATATAAAAAAGGGTTGCTTTTGTAATAAAGTAAACATTAGATAATATACACAAGAGGTAAAATATTATTATTTTCTTTAAAGCGTGACAAGATTTGAAGCTAGGAATTTTATAATAATTCTAGGGTTTCTAAGTATCTCATACCCATTTATAAGATTACGAATAAAGTGGTCAATCGAATTTATTTATGTAACCCTTACATCCAACTCATAAATTTTTACATGTTTTAAAAAATAAAGTACATTCAAGAACGAGTCTTTACTACTCTACGACAATTATCACAGTTGCAACAAACTAAAGAAGCGTATCTTTTAGCGATGTAAAAGCTAAAAACATAGGTGATATTGTTCATTTACATACATGGGGTCCTTAAGAAATAACAAACAAATAAGATTATAAATATTTTGTAACTATTATGGATGCTTTTACAACAGTTGTTTGGGTCTATCATATGATAACTGGATATTAGACTTTTGATAATATGTTTATTTGTTAATATGATTAAGAAAGCGTTTGAAAAAACACATAAGTTATTTAGCAGTCATAATGATATTGAGTTTGTAAATAATAGATGACTCTTTTTTCACTAAGGAGGGACTTGTTCATCAAACAAGTTGTGCTTATTCTCTTTGGCAAAACAAAGTTGTTGGAATGGAACATACAGACCTGTGACCTGTTTAACATCTTGGTTTTTGTTTAAGAGGGAATTCCATTGGGCATGTGGACTGACTGTATGTTGACTACTTATTATCGCATTAAAGAAACTTTTTTACCAGTTTAAAATGAAAAAACTTCATATTTTGTGGTGTTTAATCTTAAACACTCTATAAATATTTAAGAAATCTTGGATGTCTTTATTTTACAACTAAGTTGAATAAATCATATACGTTTGGATCTAGAGTTGAGAAATATGTGTTTGTTGGATATTCAAATTCAAAGAAGGGGTATAAACTATTCTTCGGTCGTTATTCAAAAATAATATTTTATTCAAGAAATGTAAGTGTTATAAAAATGTTTTTTTTTTCTTTTAGTCATTGTGGTTTTAAAATTGATTACCGGATGATGAAAGGGAAGCTAGGGAATTCGTTGGGTGATGCTAGTGATTAAAGTGAGATTGGCATTTCGAGTAAATCTACTGCTTCAAGGAGATCAAGTGAGACACTAATCTCCAGTTTGTTTCGCGGAATTTGAAGGAATGGAATTGATTTAAATTCCATCTAGCTCAACTATGAAATGGATTTTTCATTACTTGCAGGAATGTAAACATTCCAAAAAATGCTATTATGTAAAAGACCTGTAAGTGGGATTATTACTTTTCTTGGTAATTAATTCTCTTGTACAGGAAATCATTGACATTGGATTAGTTTATTTGAGTGATAGATTTAAGAGATGCACTCCTTTTTTATATTCTTAATCTGTTCTTGCAAGATTCAACTTGTTCCTCTCCTAGCTTCTTTCTTATTTTGAGTTGGTTTCAGTGATAATAGAATTTAGACCAAGTTTTCTGATAATCACAATTCTGTTTACTCTCATGGAAATGCATTGAGATTGAGAGACAAGGTACTGCAACAATAATTTCAAGAGCTAAACACAATCAACTTCCCATAAAACTAACTATTTGAAGCACCCAGCATCACAATTTTTTGAACAAAAAGAGTTTCCAAATTAAGAACCCAAAACATAAATACATATGGAATATATTATAATACTAGTATGAAAATAATTTTATATATGTGTGAAAGGACAATAGGACATCTCTAACAACAAAAGTGGTATTAATGACCCAGATTTTCTCTTTGCATTTTGCTTTGTCTCCCTCTAGATGTATCCTTTCCCTTTTCTTTTCATTCTACCCTTCTTCATCACGTCTGTGGAGTCCGGTTCATATTTGTTAAAGATATTAAGATAACGTAACGACCAATAAGCTTTTCTATTTTTTCTTTAATTTTTGAAAGTCTCGGTTTTCACACAGACATTCGTAGTTTGTTTTCGATTTTGGGTGTGAAGGAAGACAGCGTTTTCCTTTTTCTAATATGAAAAATGATAAAGAACAAGCCCTTTGGAACAGGATGGAGGATGTTAACTACTCTTAAAGTAAGCAAGCAAACTAGAAAAAGGTAAATATGAGATATGGGTCCCTAGAAAATTCGCAAGGCCTAAAAAGTTAAATGTAATCAGTCCAAAGAGAATATCATATGAAAAAGTGAAAAGTGTCACTCATGTTGGTTATTCATGGAGATTAACTAACCACTGGGAAAAAGAAAGTCATAGACAAGGTCATTGGACATCTATCAGTACTTAAAACTTTTTGCCTGGGATTCCCTCAAATTCAACAACTTGTGGGGGTCTACACTCTAAGGAAGAAAGTTTGTGTCACAATCATAACTCTCTCCTAAAAGTTCAATTGCAATTAAGTTGTAGACCATACCCATTGTCCCACAGAAGTGAGAAAACCATCTTTTGGTATTTGGGTATATTTATTTAGTGACATAAGGACATGATACATAATGTTAATATCAAATCACTTATTTGATATTACACTAATATATCATTTTATTAATGCTTATTCAATTAAAGGACTTGTGAGAGTATCAGAGTAATATCACCTCGTGAATGATGTTATCATAGATGATTTCTCCTAATAACATTGTATTTAACTTTTAGACTGTCAGTCTATTGTGAATTGACAAGATGATTAAAGGATAAACACATACACATGTCGAAATCGTGCTAAGGTTGTTTTCAATGTGTTTATCAAATATTGTTTACTTGTTAGAAACGCAAGGAACGTATTATAGCTAAAAACGACGTTTCATAAATGAAAAACCATTTTCATGGAATTATGAGATTTGCAAATGAAGCAACCTGTATACTTTTTCTTTTTCAATTTCTCCTTTTTTTTTCTTTTTCTTTAAAATTAACAAAGAAGATGCAAGCTATCATCAATGCTTTAGGAATACCACTTTATGATAAACTCACCGAGGTCTTCTCCGTGACTTGAACGGAATATTTGTTGGTGGTGATGGAGAAAACTCGAATGGCAAATGAGGCGGCTCAGCCTCACCTGATAACATACCAACAATCTCACTCATTGTAGGACGCTTGAGAGGAGATCTTTGAAGACAGAGGAGCGCGGTTGTAATACAAAGCATTGCTTGTTCTTGATCGAGTGAATGAATATTAGGATCAACAAGATCTAAAAGCTTTCCATTTCTCGCAAGCTGCCTAGCCCATGAAATAAGATTAGCTCTTTCGAATTCAGACATAGGAGAGGCTGTTACTTGTAGCGGCCTCCGCCCAGAAACCAAAACCAATAACAAAACGCCAAAACTATAAACATCACTTTTTTCCGAGAGCTGCCCGCCATCGCATTTCTCTGGGGCAATATAACAAACAGTTCCTCTCATACTTGGAGTGCTACTAATACCACCACTTTTAGGGATTTCTCCACTAGGGCATTCTTGGCTATTTCTTCTCCGGTGACGGAACTCGCCACTCAACCCGTCTAACCACCAATCTATGCTTCCTTTACTACTGCTTTTACTCTTCTTCTTATGTGGCACAAATTCTTCATCCCGTTGCCACCACATCTCTTCGGTGTTACTTCCCCTTCTTTTCTTCTTCTTCTTTTTGGATAATTCTTCGCAAAATTCCTCTTTCCACCATTCTCTAGGCTTCCGATTCTTCTTCTCTGTCTCCGATTTCTTCTTCTGTTTCTTCTGCAACGCACTGGAATCGAGCTCAGTTGAGATTGGATCTTCAGTTGTGAGCCAATCTTTCTTGGGTCTCTCTTTCTTTATCTCGCTTCCAATCCACTCCATTACATAATCTTTCACTCTCCCTGAATCGCCACTACAATTGTCCTGTTTCCACCACCAATCCCTTCCAGAACCACCTCCTCCACCGCCGCCGCTCTTCTTTCTCCCCAAAAACCTCCGATTACTGCTATCAACGCTAATCTGATCCGAAACACTGGTCCTTTCCAAATACTCAGACGGTGATGCCTCCACATCCACAATGGTAACACGGCAACTCTCCGGTGAGACGGGCATAACATTCAATACAACCTCCCCTGTTACCACACTCTCAGTCTCCTCTGCTACTGACCTGTTTTCTTCTCTACTATCACCATTAATTTCTTTCTTTTTCTCCACATCAGTATTATTATCATTAGCTGTTTCTGCCTCTTGATCCGCTTCTTCTTCACCGCATTCAATAAAAGTTTCAATAATATCATTCTCATCTAAACCTAAAACTCTTGCTAGACCGAAATCAGCAACTTTCGCGTTAAAATTACAGTCTAATAAAACATTTGAAGGCTTAATATCACAATGAACAATAGGTGGATCGCATGAAGAGTGAAGAAAATCTAGACCTTTAGCTACATCTACTAAAATCATAAACCTAATTTTCCAATCCATGAGCTCAGGACACTTACGATACAACAGCGCGTCTTGTAAGCTACCGTTCTGCATATACTCGTACACAATCAACAATTTTTTCCGCCGACGGCGGTTCTGATCGGAGGAGAAGCCCAAAACCGATATAACATGACGTGAATGTGCACCGCACGCGCTTTTGATCCGCGTGGATAAGGAAAGCTCGTTGTGGAACTCTCTCTCCCCTTGCAATGATCCGGAACCGTTCATAAGCTTCACGGCGATCTCCTTACCGGATGGAAGCACGCCTTTGTAAACCGAACCAAAACCTCCTTGTCCAAGCCGGTTAGCTGCAGAGAATGCTGACGTAGCACGACGGAGAACACTGTACGAGAACTGCTGCAACTGTTTCTGCGACGGAGGCTGCGGCGGAGGAGACTTCAGATCTGCAGGAACTGTACGTTTTCGTGATAGTTTTCTGTATGCAATCGCGAGAACTATGAAGAGGACGAAGACTAGTACTCCGGCGAGCACCGAATGTAAAACAGTTGATCCATGGCCATGACTGTGATGATAAGGTGGTGCCGGCGGTGGCAGAGTCGTCGGAAAATCCGGAAACGTCGGTGGCAGTGTTGACATTTTTGTAATTAGATTGAGAAATGACGCTCTCTCTTTCTAGAAATCTTTCTTTCTCTCTCTAGAGCTGAGAGCTTATCCGGTATATCGCCTTCTTCACAGGTGGTGAGCTGAACCAGTGTGAGGTTTACTTGAGGAGTGAGAGAGGTAACGTTAGATTGACTGAACGGTGAGGCTGACAGGTGAACGACTAATAAAAATTAAATCAGCATAAATACACGTAGGTATGTCGCTAGTTGACTGAATCTGTATTTTTCCGAGTATCGATCGTAGGCAGCATGCTTTGTAGCGTTATTTAAGATATTACTTAATTAGTTTTTTTAATAATTTCTTTAAAACGTCTAAACAATAATATATTAAAATTATTTGTTAAAATAAAATGATTAAGTTCTAATTAATTACGTGATTTGAACGATTCAAAGACTATTTAGAAACTGTTTTTGAATGTGATATACTATTTGATAAAAGTTATGAATAAATAATTTGAATTATGCATATTACCATTTTAATCTTAATATGTATATATTATATTATTATATTGTAAGATATGATTATTTAACAAGGCAACATGTAAAAGAATGGGTATTAGGGTACAATAGTTGATGTTTAATGATTCAAAATATATTTTAAGATGAAATAATTCAGCAGTGTTCTTCTATTTCATTCAGCACAGTATTCATTCATAAGTGGCAATCAAATACGTTAAATACTGAACGATTCAGCATTCAGTACTGAATAAAACAATCCAACAGCAAACAAACAGCCCTTAAGTTAACACTTACATTAGAGATTCTTGCAAAATGTTACTACACCAATTTAATCAAATTAACTTCCTATCGTAATTTTCCTCTACTATATTTACAGCAAACTTACAAACCTTGGTTAACCTTTTTCTTAGAAAAGACTTGAATCTTCCACCTTAAAGATGAATACCTTAGACACATTTATAGAAGTAAGCCTAATGTCCATTTATTATTTATCTAGTTCTTTATTCTATGAAAACTCATATATTGTCACAATACTTTATTTATTGTATTGTCTATAAATATATATTTTAAAAAACAAAACTAATATAAAATTAATCAATACGCGTCTTTAAAAAAATTAATACCGTATTATTTTTAAAACCCTATTATTTTTATTTTATTAACAATTATTTTATCGAGTGTTTACTCGTGCAATTTTGCAGAGTAAACTTCTTTTATTTATAAATAATAATAATAACACTAACACTAACAATGATAATGATGATTCCAGAAAGTGAATGGGTTTTTGTAAGATTATCAAAACTTAACGGAAACAAATGAAACTGATAAAAAATAGCAATAATTAAAAAAGAAAAAAAAGGGATCATTTTAGGTGTAGAATAATTTGAACCAAAGACTTAAACTAAAAAAACAAACATAAAATACCAAGAATGCCAATAACGAGATAAAAAAGTTAAAAAAGAAAAAACAAATACATGGTTTTGAATGGAAGAATGAAGACCTAAACTTTTAATTTCAAAATAGGATAAACCCGTTTCGTGCTTGCATAGGTTTGAACCCACAACTTAAATTTAAAAAATAACATTAAATAAAATTGATTTTGAGGTTGCATAGATTTTTACCAAGGGTTTTGTTCTCGAAAATGTATCCAAGTTGTTATCTTTTGCTATTGTATGTACTGAACTTCCAAACTTACCATTTAATGTACTGGACTTTCAAAACTTACCATTTTGTGTATCAAACCTGCTATTGCAGGTTACAAGCTGACGTGGTGCCAGTTTCGCTGACGTGGCTGGTAACATGGCTTATGACTTGGATTTTTTATGGTTTAAAATAAATTAAAAATAAAATCGTTATTTTATGAAAATATATAAATAATAATAATAATAATACATATATGTTCACAGTTCATACATTAATCTTCATCCATCACCTGCGATTTGTGATTTCATCTTCCATGTGTTCTATGACTCCACACGAGAAGATTTACCAACATATCCAAATCCAGATCCATCTATTTAATGCCCTCCATCTGTTCTCTTCCATCTCCAACGATTTAGGGTCTTATACATGATCGAGATCTAACAATTGAGTTGAAAAGAATACAGATCTGCGATTTCCATCTTCATCGGTTTAGGGGTTGCAATTCAAAGGTAAGCGATTTTGGTTCATTTGTTATGATCTGAGTTCCTATTCTTGGTTCGGCGGTAAGCGATTCAAAGGGTTTACCCGGATTTTGAATTTACACATTTGAATTTAGGGATTTTTGTTTCAACTTAGGGTTTACACTTTCGTTTTTATGCTTATTTAATTCAGATCTATTTCTGATTCATTGTCTATAAACAAATTTCGTTTACACATTCAAACTGATCTTTGTTTCGAATAGATTTAGGTTTTTTTCTATAATCGAACATGTAATTGGATGGTGCATTTTTGGTTGGGTTTAATTAACCCAAATGGGCGGTGGCTGGTTAGGCTTCAACTTGGATAAAATCGATTAAGGTTCTATACCCAAATATGCAATTGTCAGATATGAGTTCTTGTTTTCTATATTGTTCGATTTTTAAATCTGAGTTCTTGTCATAGCCATCGATTCCGTTTCTTTCTTGTCTCGATTTAGGGTTCTTGATTGATCTGAGTTTGTGTTCATAGCCATCGATTTTGGTTTCTTCTTGTCTCGATTTAGGGTTCTTGATTGATCTGAGTTCGTGTTAATAGCCATCGATTCATGGGTTTTGATTTCTTGATGCGAGTTCTGATTTAGGGTTCTTGATTGTGTTTGAATGTCCCAATCTTGAAGATGAAGAAGATGAAGATGATGAAGAATGCTCTTTTGAAAAAAAAATATAATAAACGAGGTGGCAATAATATGTGGCATAAATTGTTGACATGGAATCATATGTGGTCTTTTAGAGACATAAAAAATAATTCAAAAAAATAAATTTACCGGCGACCTGATTAGCACATTAAGTGGTAACTTTAGAAGCTTTGATACATTAAATGGTAACTTTAAAAGTTTGGTACACACAATAGCAAAATGTGACAACTTAGATACATTTTCGGGAACTAAACCCTTTTACCAAAGGCATAAACTTATTGTTATTTTTTGTTGCCATATATTATATTAACAAATGGTGCTTAAAACAATAAAGAGGAAGTGAAAAAAAAAGACAAAACACGCATTTTACAATCATCAAACTTAAAACCTCACTTTTATATAACAAAGCCTTGCCCGACTTATTCAAGCTTTGTTTGTGTTGAAAATGCACTTTAAATAATTTATTAGCTATGTTTTTTTGAAAAAAAGCAAAAGATTACCATTCATAACTTTCTTTCAAGACTTTTTTTTTGAACATTTAAAAAAACTTTTATTAATAAGGAACAATAACTATCACAGCTTACAGGTTTGTAATTTGCCAACACCTACGTACAAACCCTTAATGCATCGTAGTCAAAGTACAACCACAAGTAAAAAACAATGCATAAATTCTATGTATCAAAACTTAAAGGAGACCGATGGACTAATATAAAAAATAGCAATAATAAAAGAAGTAAAAAGAAAAAAAAAGGATCATTTTAGGTGTAGACTAATATGAACAGAAGACTTCAACTAAAAAAACAAACATAAGGTACCAATAATGCCAATAACGAGATAAAAAAGTTAAAAAAGAAAAACACATATTAAGCATACATGGTTTTGAACAGAAGAGTGATTAAACGTTTTAATTTCAAAATAAACCCGTCTCGTGCTTGCATAGGTTTGAACCCACAACTTAATTTTCAAAAATAACATTAAATAAAATTGATTTTGAGGTTGCATAGATTTTTACCTGAGGCATAAACTTATTGTTATTTTTTGTTGCCATATATTATATTAACAAATTGTCGCTTAAAACAATAAAAAGGAACGGAAAAAGAAGACAAAACACGCATTTTACAATCATCAAACTCAAAACCTCACTTTTATATAACAAAGCCTTACCCGACTTATTCAAGCTTTGTTTTGTGTTGAAAATGCACTTTAAATAATTTATTAGCTACTTTTTTTTTAGAAAAACAAAAGATTACCATTCATAACGTTTTTTCAGGACTTTTTTTAAACATTTAAAAAATTATTAATAACCAACAATAACTATCACAGGTTTGTAATTTGCCAACACCTACATACAAACCATAAATGCATAGTAGTCAAAGTACAACCACAAGTAAAAAACAATGCATAAATTCTACGTATCAAAACTTAACGGAAACAGACAGAACTGATAAAAAATAGCAATAATAAAAAAAGAAAAAAAGGTTCATTTTAGGTGTAGACTAACTTGAACGGAAGACTTAAACTAAAAAAAACAAACATAATATACCAAGAATGTCAATAACGAAATAAAAAAGTTAAAAAAAGAAAAAAACGCAATTTAAGCATACATGGTTTTGAACGAAAAGTGAAGACCTAAACTTTTTAATTTCAAAATAAACCCGTTTAGTGCTTACATAGGTTTGAACCCACAACTTAATTTTCAAAAATAACATTAAATAAAATTGATTTTGAGGTTACATAGATTTTTACCGAAGGCATAAACTTATTGTTATTTTTTGTTATTATATATACCAAACTTTAAAAACTACCATTTAATGTATCCAACTTTCTAAAATTATCAATTAATGTATCCAACTTGGTAAAGCATGTTATCCATTGATGTGTCACCGGTTTTGATGACGTGGCATCTTACTTCGATGCTAATATGTAATTTATCTGTTTGAAAAAATTGATAATATAATAATAATAATAATGTGAACACTTGGGAGTTAGGCCTAGATCTTTATATATACATTTTTAGAAACTAAACCCTATATTATATTAATTAACAAATTGTCGCTTAAAACAACAAAAAGGAAGGAAAAAAAGAAGACAAAACACGCATTTTACAATCATCAAACTCAAAACCTCACTTTTATATTACAAAGCTTTACCCGACTTATTCAAGCTTTGTTTTGTGTTGAAATTGCACTTTAAATAATTTATTAGCTACTTTTTTTAGAAAAAAACAAAAGATTATCGTTCGTAACGTTCTTTCAAGACTTTTTTTAACATTCAAAAAAACTTTTATTAATAACCAACAATAACTATCACAGGTTTGTAGTTTGCCTACACCTACGTACAACCCCTTAATGCATAGTAGTCAAAGTACAACCACAAGTTAAAAACAATGCTAGCCACATAAGTTCTATGAATTCTTACACACAAAAGAATCCTTAGAAAACATATCCCACATTCTCACTAAAAAACCTTTCACATTTGTGCCACAAACGATCTTGGAGCTTGGAAGGTGCTTATCTGCTTGCATAATCCTCCTGATCGCAGGTTCATGACACAAATGTGAAAAGGTTCTGAGTGGGATAGGGTTTCTAAGGATTCTTTTGTGTGTAGCAATTCAAAGAATTTGTGTCGCTAGTATTGGTTTTGACTTGTGGTTGCATAGGTTTGAAAGCAACAAGTAAATTTCAAGGCTCTCGGTTTTTTTCTTTTTCCAAACCTCATGGTAACATGTTGCTTTACTTTTAAGTAAAAAAAAATAAAGATGAAAAACGATATAGCATAACGAAAAACTTACTTTTCTATTATTTGTTTCCTATTGTGCATAAATGTCACATAGGCATCATGTTATAGGTGATTAATGAAGGTTACTATCACACATAACATAAATTATGTAACAAGATGTAAGTGACCAAGAATATTTATATTCCTCTCATAGTAAGGGAGGTATCTATAGACCACCTAACAGGTAAAACCGAAGAAATATATAGTTATGTTCAAATGTATCATGAAATCAATATCTTTGTTCAGTTTTAAAGAAAATCGAGAACTAGAATATGTTTTGAGTGTTTATGAAGCTTATTTGATCCATACCTCATGTTCAACTGACCTAGTGTGTGACCAAGAAAGTATTTTTCAACAATCTATATATGTATTTATAATATCCATGATAATTGCCTTTAATGAATAACTTGATTATGTCTTTGTTTTTTAATTTAGCTCTATTTGTAATTGTAATTTGTGGGGGCATTGTATTTATGTATACAAGTTTGTGAGCATTGAAATTGCTTAAATAAGTGTTGACTTAGATCAAAATGGCTGCTCGTTATCATGCAACAAGACCAACGTTGCTTAAATCAGTCGCATGAGGCTCCAAGAAATGGCCTAGCTGATTTAATATTTACTCAAATTCTCTTGCCTAGCCAGGGCTGTTTTAAGAGGCAGACTATCTGGGCAACCACTTAGTTGGAGCCCACAATTAGTATAGTCTTTTATATATATATACATACATATATAACCAAGTTTATTAAGTCTAAATGTACAGACAAATAGAAAAAAAAGAAACCAATTTCTTAGGCTTAACATCTGAAACATAGACTTAGGAATTAAAATAGCAACTGGCTTGAAAATCACAAACGCATAGCAACCTCGAAGGGGAATAAAGCGAGATCATGTTATGGCAAACTATTTGGCTATGGAGCATAAGTCGTTGGTGATTAATTCTCCTTTCGCACTTTCATTCGTTGCAAATGATGAAACGCAAAAATAAACCGTAATTGTAAATTATCATCTAATCTGGAATTCTTTGGTCTTTCCTAAACACAATAGGTGATTTCTTATATAATAATCTGATCGTCGGCAATTCGCCTCTTTCAGAGTTGCTAATTTTAGTAGGCTGCAGGCATTTTCAGATTTTGTATTGTAATCGATGACTTGCAATTGCATATTGTTTTAGTTTTTAGTGAGAAATTTTCCTTAACCCTTTGAGTAAAGTAAAAAAAAAACAGAGTTTTGGTAGACAGTAATAAGTTACATAAAATCAATGTACCGCATACTAGATTAGATTTTTTTCATTTGAGACTCAAGAGTATTGGTAATTAATTTGTATTTGATATTTATTTCTTAATTTCAGTTTATTGTTGATTGTTTTGGTAATCGATTTGTATTTAAATAATTGATTTCTTGTAGAGTTGCAAAATAGGAAACGCATAGTGAGAGTCCTTCATTATTTTAAGAATCAAGGCTTCAAAGTTCAATTGTTCAAACTTTAACAAAACAGGTATAAAGTTTCTTTTATCTTTGATTTCTTGTCCGAGTTATTGATTATGATGTTAGGTCTAAATGTTGCTAAGTCTACTTAATACTGCTACTTTGAACTTAATACTGTTAGTACTTAAGTTATTACTGATGACATAAGTTAATACCGCTAGTGAAAATTACAACCGCTGAAGATTAATACTAGTTGAAGGAGTTAATACTGTTTTACAAAGTTAATGTTGCTAAACCAAATGTTAATACTGTGAGTTCAAAATTGATACTGTTTAAAATTTTTGAAGATTGATCAAGATAAGAAAAGATTCCTACAATCAAGGAAAGGTTTCTAAGATCATGGAGAATTTGAATTATAAAAAGACAAATATACGATTGAAGATAAAGTTTGCTTTAATGTTTATCTTGTAATTCTAAGTATACATAGGTCGTGTGTGACCCTTACATTAGAGAAGTTTTGTATGTATATCATAAAAGACAGATTAGGGCTTTGTTGATAACATTTTGATTGCAATCATCTGATTGAAGTGATTAATACAAGTTGTGATTTAATATTTGATTTCTTATGTTCTTGTTTAAGTATTAAGGTGAAATTTAGCGGCATTCTTAATATATCTTGGTTCAAATAGTGTTTATTTAAATCCGATATTGACATATTAGTTACTTAATTTGTTTTAGTTACTTGAAATTACTTACTTACTTCTGTCACTTTTAATTGAGTATTTTAAATCACTTACTTGAAATTTAATCACTTGATAGCAACTTAATCACTTGACATCAACTATCAAGTTTGTTAGTACCACTTATTTGAAATCTTGAAACACTTAAACATTAGTTGAACATTACTGAAAATCAGTTAATTAGTTTACTAGATAAACCTGTTACTTGAATCACTTGATATCAAGTTAATTGGTGTGTTTTCTTGCATAGTTAAATCACTTGCTATCAAGTTACTTTGTTTGTTTACATGAATACCTGAATCACTTTATAACTAATAATAAATCAAAATTTCTAAAATGCATTTATCCTGTAGTAAAAAAAGAAATAAAATAGAAATTTTGAAACCCTAAAATGATTTCAGAGTGAATGAATAGATTTATTAACAATTGTAAGTTTCACTATTCAACGTTTTTATATATTTTAGTTTTTTTAATAGATTTTAGTATTTTAAGAGACTCGTTTTTTAGTTTTACTCCGTACCCTAAAAATGTTTGAGGCAAATTTACGACCCGCTAAACTCTTTGAAGATTAGACCATCAGCATCCAATCCATAGTTACTGTAACACCGGAAAATCAAGCCATTTTTTTTAAATCACGCTGCGGAAGCTTAATTTAACAAACCACTTTACATACAAAACAAATATTTACAACTTAAAACATTTGTTCACAAACTACAACATCAACTGTTTTGGTGTTACAAAAACAACAGGCTCGTTTCCATTTAAATCAAAATCTATCAGAGCGGGGTCGAGCTTTCCTTCTTCAAACACTAACACTCACAAACCTGCAAAAGCAACAACTGAGGGGAATTAGCACAAAGCTAAGTGAGTAGAAGCAAATCACAAAAGCAAACATCAAGTCAACATCAAAGCATGTAATCACACA
>JAUEJL010068987.1:0-16927 GCA_032274825.1 Drosophyllum lusitanicum | reverse complement strand
CGGGTTAGACATAGATTCTGCTCATTATCAAAGTTTAGTTCGGGTATAACGATCCAATCTAACGCTCATTGCCATCATTTGGTATCAGAGCCATGGATACCCGAAATACTTCCGAATTGAAGAAGATTTTGGAGACGATGGAGGCTGATAAAAAGGAGATGGCCCAGCAGATGCAAGCTATGCAAGAACAGATTCAAGAATTGGTCCTTTCTCAGAATCATGGCGAAAACTCTGTAAATAGCAGGTCGAACAACAAAACAGATGGGAACACCTGGCACGCAAATGATATTAAGGTTGATATCCCGGAATATGACGGTATGTTGGATCCGGATGAATTCGTTGAGTGGTTACGGACGGTAGAACGGGTTTTTGATTATAAACAAACAACCGAGGACAATAAGGTCAAAATTGTTGCCCTCAAACTTCGAAAATATGCTTCGACATGGTGGTCGAATACTTGTTTAAAACGAGAACGTGCCGGGAAGGAGAAGGTCAGGACTTGGCCAAAGATGAAAGCAAAGCTGAAGCAAAAATTCTTACCTTCCTATTATGTCCAACATAGTTTTTCACAGCTGCACTCCTTACGGCAGGGAACCGGCACCGCTGAGGAATATTCTCGAGAATTTGAATACCTTTTGATGAAGTGTGATGTGCCCGAGGATGACCCCCAGACTCTTGTTCGCTATTTAGGGGGCTTGGAACCTCGAGTTGCTAATGTTGTAGAGCTACACTCCTACCAAACCCTAACAGAGTTAACTTTGTTGTCTCACAAAGTGGACTCTCAACAACGATCCAAGGGAAAAATTGAGTCCAGCAGACAACATTTTAGGCCCAACACCCCTTCAAAGCCCACATCTGCCCAAAAATATCTCACCCCCAACAGCTCATCGTCCCCCATCAGTCCCACTGTTAAATCGGAGAACCCCAAAGCCCCTCGCCATTGTTTTCGATGTCAAGGGCTAGGGCATATCGCCTCCGAGTGTCCAAATAAGCGTATGATTTCACTAGCAGACTTCGAATTAGCAGGAGGATTTGAGTTAGAGACTGATTTCGCCCCCGCCACTGAGCCATTACCTGCTGACACAGTCGAAGTGACCGGCCCTGATGACGGACCGTGTCTAGTTGTTCGCCGAACCCTAAGCACCACTCCAGTCCCGGAGGCGGAGCTTCAACGGGAGTCAATCTTTCATACTCGTTGCACGATAGCCCAAAAGGTGTGCTCAGTGATAATAGACGGAGGGAGCTGTACAAATGTCGCGTCCCAGACCTTGGTTACAAAACTGAATCTGACCACTCACCCCCATCCATCTCCGTATGTGATTCAATGGCTCAATCAAGGAAAAGGTATACGAGTCTCCCATCGTGTATTGTTATCTTTTAGTATCGGTAAGTCGTACACCGATGAATTATGGTGTGATGTTATTCCAATGGATGCGTGTCATGTATTACTGGGCCGTCCATGGCAGTTTGATAGGCGAGTAGTTCACGATGGTTACCTTAACACCTATTCTTTCAACTATAACAACCGCAAAATCATCTTAACACCAATCACTCCTTCGAAAACCACCTCCACACCCACTATTACTCTAAATACCATATTAGAAGTTGAACACCATGAATTTCAGCCCCTCAAAGAATTTATTTTATTGGGACTCGACGATGAAGACAACAAACCTAAACCGACCCTGTCCCCCCTGGTACAAGCTTTACTAAAATCTTATTCCCAAGTCTTCCCCACTGAAATTCCCCCTGGCCTACCACCTAAACGTTCTATCCAGCATAAAATTGACCTCATGCCCGGCTCCGTTTTACCAAATAAACCTGCCTACCGAACTAATCCCCAAGAAACCATTGAAATCAGGAAACAGGTTGATGCACTGCTAGAAAAGGGGGTAATTCGTGAATCACTTAGTCCTTGTGCAGTCCCTACTTTACTTGTACCAAAGAAAAATGGGGAGTGGCGAATGTGTATGGATAGTCGGTCACTTAACAAGATCACTATTAAATACAGATTCCCTATACCAAGGCTTAACGATCTGTTGGATGAACTTCACGGGTCTACTGTATTTTCCAAGATCGATTTGCGTAGTGGTTATCATCAAATTCAAATTTTTGAAGGGGACGAGTGGAAAACAGCTTTCAAGACTAAGGAGGGATTATATGAGTGGCTTGTTATGCCATTCGGATTGTCCAACGCTCCGAGCACTTTTATGCGTTTAATGAATCATGTGTTGAAACAATTTTTAGGCAGCTTCATTGTTGTTTACTTTGATGACATTCTTGTCTACAGCCAGACCCCAGAGGATCACCACGCTCACCTGTCACAATTGTTCAAAGTTCTCGATCAACAGAAACTTTATGGGAATTTGGACAAATGTGAATTTTTTTCTAACCAAGTCACTTTTCTTGGTTATCTTGTTTCTGGACAGGGTATACAAGTGGATGATAAGAAGATTCAAGCGATTCGTGATTGGCCGGTTCCTCAATCCATTCAACAAGTTAGAAGTTTTCACGGCCTTGCTTCCTTTTACCGGCGTTTTATTAAGAATTTCAGTTCCATTGTCGCACCTATGACTGAAGTGACCAGATTCAAGACCTTCTCGTGGACGCCACAAGCTCAACGGGCCTTTGACGAGCTTAAGCAACAACTATCATCCACTCCCGTTTTAGCGCTGCCCTGTTTTCAAGAGGTCTTTGAGGTGGAATGTGATGCATCCGGTGTAGGTATTGGGGCTGTTTTATCTCAACTAACCAGACCCATTGCTTATTTCAGTGAAAAGTTGAATGATGCCAAGCGACGATACTCCACTTATGATAAAGAGTTTTACGCAATTATCCGGGCCTTAGATCATTGGCAACACTATTTGATCTCAAAGGAGTTTATCCTACATTCCGACCATGAAGCACTAAAATACATTCAAGGCCAACACAAGCTGCAGCCCCGTCATGCTAAGTGGATGGAGTTCCTTCAAGCATTCACCTTCACCATTAATCATAAATCCGGTAAGTTTAACAAAGGTGCAGATGCCTTGTCTCGAAAGTACTCGTTACTTACTTCCCTTCAGCCCAAGATTCTTGGTTTTGATCTCTTGGTAAATGAGTACCCATCAGACCCCGACTTTGGATCGATTTATACAACCTGCCAGCATCATGCTACAGGTGCGTTTCACATTTGTAACGGGTTCTTGTTCAAAGCACAGCAGCTTTGCATTCCACGACACAGCATACGGTTGATCATAATTCAGGAAGCTCACAAGGGGGGTCTAGCAGGCCATCTGGGAGTTGATAAGACATTCCACGTCCTACGCAACCATTTTTTTGGCCCCGTATGAACCGTGATGTTGATCATTATATTCGAAGATGTCTCCAATGTCATAAGGCGAAAGGTCAAAGTTCTCCCCATGGTTTATATCTGCCACTGCCCGTACCGGTCACCCCTTGGGAAGATGTCAGCCTCGATTATATCACCAGGTTACCCCGTACTCAACACCACAAGGATTCCATTATGGTCGTGGTCGACCGCTTCTCCAAAATGGCTCACTTTGTTGCATGTCACACAACTTTTGATGCCGTCAAATTGCCACGTTATATTTCAAAGAGATCGTCCGCCTACATGGAATCCCAAAGACTATTGTTAGTGATCGGGACACAAAATTTTTAAGTCACTTCTGGTTGACTTTATGGAGGAAGCTAGGCACAAAACTCAAGTTCAGCACGTCCAGCCACCCTCAAACTGATGGTCAAACTGAAGTCACTAACAGGACCCTTGGTTCGTTGCTACGCGCCTTGATCAGCACTAATCTGAAGCAATGGGAAGATTTACTGCCTCGGGCTGAGTTTGCTTATAACCGAGCCCCTAATAAAACAACTGGCATCAGCCCTTTCATGGCTGTTTACTGATTAAACCCCACTACACCACTTGATCTTGCTGCCATTGACACCTCTACTAAATTCAGCAAAGACGCCTGTGACCTCGCGGCTGATCTCAAATCAATCCATCAGCGCATACATGACAAAATTACAAAAACCAATGAACTCCTCAAATACAGACGTGATAAGGGGCGGAAACATGTTCTATTTAAGCCTGGTGACCTTGTTTGGCTTCATTTTCGAAAGGAACGATTCCCATCTAAACGTCGTTCCAAATTGAGCCCCCGTTCAGATGGTCCGTTTAAAGTTCTTGCCAAGGTGAATGACAATGCTTATACCATTGACATCCCAGGATCATCGAATGCTTCTGCCACCATTAATGTTGCTGATCTTCAACCTTATTATGATCCTGAAGAACCCATTCCAAGTTCGAGGTCAAACTTTTCCGAAGACGGAGAGGATGATGGGAAGCCACCAGCCCAAGATCTTCAACCCACCTCCACAGGCCCAACTCAGTAGTGGATCACTTTGGTCCAAACAGCTAATCCAATCTCCTCTGGATGAAAATGTTAACAAACCCCACCCCCACGTTTTATTTCACATGCTGTCATTTTTATTTACTTGTTATTTTCCATTTTCTATTTTATTTGTTGAAAGAGTCAAGTAGTTATTTGGTTTTCCATAAGTGTAGGAACGTGGGGTAGAAGTGCTGTTGTAGTTCTCCTTTTGTTGGATACAAATGTACAGAACAGGGGAATGAAAGACAGTTTTTTTTGAATTCCTACATTTCAGTCTCTGTTTTGGAGATTTTTTGGTTCCATGCTATTCTAACTCTTGAGCAGTAAGTTAGAAGGTGATCTTGGACGACTAACTCAAGTTCTCGTGGTGGAGCTGTATCGAGAGTTCGGGTTAGACATAGATTCTGCTCATTATCAAAGTTTAGTTCGGGTATAACGATCCAATCTAACGCTCATTGCCATCAGGATGGCTATTGCAATTTGCAACCCATTTACTTGTAAATGTTTTATTTCTAACAGGTAAAATCGTACAAAAGAATGTAGCTGAAAAGGACATGGGTCATATGGGTCGAACGTTGCTCAGTGTGTATTTTTAATGCTTTAAAACCCCTAAATATTTTAATCAAAATATTAGAGCATCATAGAGAATAAGAATTTTATGAACATTTTTGACACACTTAACCATTTATATTTTTTTCTTTTAAAGGCAAACCAACCCAAGGAGTTGAAGCTGACAGACACCAACTCTTTATAATTGATTTTTAAAATTTTGGACAAAAGGGTTACAGGTCAGGCAAACCCAATCCGCCCCATTCTAATGCATAGCTAAATGCTACCAGTTTTGATAAGAACCAGTTAGCTTACCCCGAACCACCATATTGCTACCTATAGAATACAGCATAGGGTTTAGAGTTGCCATACCTTTCCATCATATAGGTGATAGAACATTAGCAACACATATCCAACATTTGTAGATGATTTATCAAGATTTCCCTTCAGATTAAACAGAAAATGGTGAAATAAATATTTATATAACAAGAATAATCGGATATGAAACCAAAAAAGCAAGGAATAAACCAACATACAGGATGATTAACTCGGTTAAGTACACGATATATGAATACTGCAAATGCATCAAGAGAGAATGGATTTGATATGGTTCCTGCATGTTCGACCACAGAAACTAATATGTAAAAGTACATATAAATAACTTCACTCAAAATCAGAAGAGTATTGTAAAAAGAAAATGCAATATTTTCTTTTTGGGTAAGATTCAAATCCAAATTTACCTAATTGATTAATAACCATTACAATATATTTGTGAGATCAAGTTCAGCCCATAAGCTTTCTCAAAAAAAATTTCTTAAGGGCAAATTTATGTATACGATAATTAGTTGAAGACTCTGTTAACATAAGTGATGAGTCAAGCATTGCATTTTTCATTTGTATTTTTTGAACAGAGAAAGTAACAGTAAATGAACATTAAAAAAATTAAAAAACGTAATAATGATAACAAGCAGAATTCATTCTTGAAAATAGTTGACAATATAAAGGCAATGTCTCGCACTAGTCAAGTTAAGACTCGACTGTCCACAAATGTAGTATTGAATTAGAATTGGCCGATTATTGAAAAGGAAACACCTTGCTCATTTCAATATAATAACATGTGTGCTATAACTTGACCTGTAGTATTAAACTTGGATACGTTACTTCTTTAAGTAATCAAAAAACCGAAAAATTCTAGAGAAAAGAAAAACCATTAGCTGCATAAAGGAGGATAGATGTAAGAACCTTCGGAATCTGGAACAATTGGCACTGCAGATGCTTTAGTACTTCGGGACATCTCCTCAATCTGCAAAAGAGGAAACAAATCACCATAGTGCTTATCCCTGAGGCTTATTTAGAAATCTGATGACTCAGCCTAGAGATGCACAAGACTCAGACCTAACCAGGGCGCAAGCCTAGAAAGCTCGGTCTTAACATGCTAGAAAAACGCACACGCATTCCTAAGCACAAACTGGGCCTGATTTGGGGCGCAACCTGTCCTAATCAAGTCCAGGCCATGCTCGGTCCCATTTGTTTGTTGTCTTCATCTTGTGTTGTCATATTATTTAAAATTAGTTTTCCAGTAAAACATAAAGTTTAAAACTGGTTTAAAATTATAACATAAAATTAAATTAAATAACTGAATAAAAAAGAATAAAGAGGTAACATACTATTACATTTTAATAAACAATACAAACCATCAACAATAACAAAAAGATCTTATATAGGGTGTTTTGACATGGATAGAGCCAGTTGGTGGCCCAAACTACCCTCAACTTTGCCAGCGAAGTATACAAGACCGGTCCTCGAATATTGTGCTACCAGACCTACTAACAACTAGACCGCAGCTCATGATTATGTTACCCAATTTAAAAATTATAGATTTGATCCAAATAAATGACCCAAAACCTCAATTTGTTAAGATTATACAACTTGTTTAACAAGAGTGAGTAGTCCAAAAACCTAATATGAGTCCAACTCCAACATCTTACAAAAAAGGTTCATTTGTAGTTTAGACACAATGGAAAATGTGTTTGAAAGAGGCTGGAAGGGGAGAGAAAAAGTTACCTGCCTCCACACTTCTTCATTGGGTGCATTCTTGTCAGCAAGCAATATAGAATAAGGTTTTCTTCTCCGCTCATCCGCAACTTTTTGCCAATATCTCCCTGTTCAGATTTCAATAAGAAAGTGATGAACCAAAAAGCATATTTCTTTATATCATTATTACATGGAGAAAGGTGACAAATTATAAGTTATTGGCTTAGCTAGTACACCAAATCAATCATTGTATCATAAAACAAAGCTTAGACGCAAGTCATATGTACCTTTTATAAGGTCACCCATCATACTATGAATTGGACGATCATCCTCAAGACTTTCTGAAGCGCTTAATATTTCCTTACAGAGTGCAGATTTAGCACAACCAGGTATTCCTGAAAAGAAATAACAAAAATACACGCACATACAAATGTAACAAATATATGATCATAAAAATTTCACAAGGCAAGCTGGAAGAAATTAAGATCATAATAATACCTGGAAAGAATACTATGAGACCATCCTTCTTCAGAACAGATTCAGGACTTGGGCTAGAAGGTTCTAGAACCTTCTCGGTTTCAAGGTCACCTTCCTCATCTCTGCCTCCATCAACAATGGCCAAGAAATCTTCAGTTCGCACCAGGTCCCCAGCACATCCTATCAAAGCTTGATTCTGTGGACTGCGTTTTGCATATTGTTCAAGGAAAGGCTCGGCTTCACTCAAGTATATAGATGATGACGGCTGTTTGTTTCCATATTTTCCTTTTATGTACCTTGCCCTGAGAAAAAATAACATTATTTCTTCTATCTCTGTACATGGTCAATTAGAGAAAATGGCAAGCTGTAAAAGACTGAATCCTTCATTACCACTCATCCAGCATCTTAGCGAGCTCATTCTTCTTTTTCAATGATGTATTCCATTTTTCCATTTGACTATAGCATGAAATTTTCAACATTCAGAATACATGTAGAATTGTAGACAGTAAAATATTAGAAACATAGATGAGTGTGAGAGCTAATTTAAATGCATAGTCAAATGTTTTACCCCATGTAGTAGGTCCTGTAGGCACTAAAGGCATCTTTATCTTTAACTACTGATTTGAAAAGTTTTGGCAAGCCGTTGCGAATTAAAAATGTTCTCAACTGTGCCATAAGAATATCATGTCAGAAAAACGTGAAACTAAGTTACACTGAAGAAGTTGAAGTTGGAAAATAATTTCAAAAAAGTACAAGTCCAGGGAAGACTTTTACTTACCTGAAGAAGAATATGTATGTCAAAGTTGGATTACGATGAACATACCTTATATGTAAGAAACTTTAGCTTGATCATCAGATTTGCATCTTCATCTGCTAAACCACTTTTTCTCGAGGTTTCTTCACTATCTTTGTCATTTTTTCCAACATCTTTGCTAGTTTTGGCAATCTCTGCAGCTCCCTCTTTACTTGTCTTGAACAAATTAATTTCAACAAAAAAGCCTGAAACAGAAGGTGTATATGCATAGCTGCATAAGTCATGGCAGTTATCATCTCAAACATCTTTCAAGTTTCAGGATCACAACTAGAAAGACCGAACATGTTTTCTTGGAGTCAAATTTAGGGAACAGGAATAAATCTTGGTTCCATTCTGACTAACCAACGCTTGTGATTGAATTTTAAATATATTTTTTAATGTGAATATAACATCTTTCATGTTACGTGTTTCTGCCGTTTCAAAAATTCGCATGTCATAATTTATGATCTTAATACTCCCTCCATCCCAAAATAAGTGTCCATCTTTGTATTATAGTTTGTCCCAAGAAAGAACATCCAATTTCAAATGTTAACCAAGTTTCCTGTCATGCCCTTAATTACACTTTATCACAGAACTGCATTAGTTTACATTCCTAAAACTGTGTTCATTATAAAAGGGTAAAATTGGCAATTAACCAAGCAACAATGCATTAATTGCAAGTTCCTAAAACTGTGGTTTACGTCTTGTTGGCACTTGGCACTTACTTTGTGACGGAGGGAGTAACCAAAAATGAATGTGATAACAGTAAAACCACATCTCAGTTGTATTAATCAAGTAGGATGACCATTTACCTCGATATAGCGGCCACAGGTCAGGCTTGTACCTGAAGAGATACGAAGTACAAGTCAATAATTCATAACTAATAATATGTGAAGAAAGAAACCGTCATTTGTGTAACAAGACAGAAAACATAAATACAAAATCAAGAGTAAAGAAGATGCAAGACCTCGTCTCTTTCTGGTACTTCCTGAAGACTGAATCATGATGTACATGGATCACCATCTTATAATGAAGATTATCACTAGATATTGAATTAATTTTGTGGAAGTTATGGTAGCACTTAAAAGCAACCGAGGAACGCTTTTCTTTCAACAAACGAACCACTTCCTGGGTTATAGAAACCACCGAGTATTATTGCATGTTTCCTTATTGTTTAGCATCCATTTGAAAGAAGTTCTTTTTTTGCCAATTTGTGCTAAAATTACCTTTAACTTGGCAGTAGAATAATCAGAAGGATTTGATTGTAAGAATTTGGAAACAACTGACTGTTCCGCATTTCTTGGAAGTACATCAGCAGCTTCAATTCCAAACCAGTCCACATAATCAGGACAAAAGGAGGTACCAGTGTTCTCGAGAAGTGCTTTTATTTGCTGCATTGATATCATGAGACATGTTGATTACTTTTTGCTCGATATCAAGATTTTTCGCAAGTTACTAAAAACAGTATACTGTAATTCAGTACTGAAAAGAGGTTAACCATTACCTGTTTCTCATCAGATCTATTTGCAGCACATATTTCCCGCAGGCCCGGCCCCAAATCTAGATGAACTGCCACATCAGCAAAAGAAAGCAAAATATAAAAATAGTTTACTAAATTACATGAAAATAGTTGTACGCCAAACAAGGTATATGTTGAAAAAGGTAAAAAGACTAGTAGCAAACCTTCCTCAACGGGTGAAGAAAATTTTTCTAAAACCAGTTCCATCTCTTTCATGCTCTCGTGGCTTACAATACGTGCAACAAGGCCTTCCAAAATCTCACCCTGCACCTTTATATGGTCTTTTGATCCTGTAATCATTCAATTCATCTTAGATTATTATATATGTTTAGTATTTTACAGTGTACCTAGTTATACAAACTGCCTAGATACAATAGATATGTGTTTTGATGGAAATAAACAGTTTTACCGGGGATAGAGATATCTGCAATCTCATCAAGAGCTTTACATACAGATGTAGCTGTGCCTTCCTCACATAGTGCGTCATAAGCAACAAAAAATGATGTCACGGAGTTCCTGAAGAAACAAAAGCTCGTTTCATTGGATAAAAGGAATCATTATGGGAAAGAGGTTAAGATAATAAATTTCTTATAAGAAGTTTTTAATAAAAGTTAGTCGTTCACGTATGACTATCACCTTGTGGAGAACAACCAAACATGATTTGTAGGTAAACGCCATTTTCTGCAAAATGCAATGATCTCTGGAGTGGAGTAGAACTTAGGTTTCCCATTGCCCAATTCAGTGACAGCAGTTACAACTACTGCTCAAGGCAAGACAAGCAAGTGACACAAGCACAATTTGGAAAAAAAATTATATTTCAACCACCATTTAAAGAAAAAAGTAAATAGCAAGTGAAATGATATGCACAAATAAAGATTTGATTTCACTGTTACCATAATCTTCACGGGGTCGCTGCCCATGGTCTCCTAGAACAGCAGTCACCAATTCCATCGAAATGCTCATGTGTTCACGCTAAATGAATGTTATAAACGAAGAAGTTATTAAGCTAGAAGAAAACCTGTGTATTATATATTATTATCCATCACAATTTAATCACATTAACATGACAAGTACCTCAAGGAATTCATTGAACTCTACTTGCTTTTTACTGGCTTCAGTGCCCCATGCCTCGCGGAATGTTCTTCCAAGAACAAAAACCCCAACGGCAGTATAACTGTAGAACAAACAAAAAGTTAAATAGAAAGAAAGCAATACAGCTAATTTAACTGAAAAATTAACAGCCATGTCATAAATCGTGGGTTGACTAGTAAGAGACAAGCTACAATCTAATGACTTAATGTCAAAGACATCTTGTAGATATTGTCATTATAACTTTTGCTGAAAACCATCCCCATGGCATTAATCCATGGAGTGTGTGTATGTGTGTGTAGAATCAAGATCAAATAAAAAGGGTTTTCTTATAATTGTTAGAAGCATGAGAAGACATTGATTCAGTAATCAGTAACTTTGATTCACACTTTTCAGATACGACTCGGAAGAGGGAGGGGGATGCAATTATCTATATTAGTTAATAATATATAGGGTTTAGTTCACCAAAATGTATCCAACTTGTCAAGTTTTGCTATAGTGTGTATCGAACTTCAAAAGTTTCTATTGTGTGTATCAAGCTTTTAGTTTGTTGATATTGTATGTATTTTGGTTACATAAAAAAGAAAAAAATGTATAAGTTTAGCACATACAATAGAAAGTTTAATACACATAATAGCGACAAATTAAATGTTTGATACACTCATACACAATAGAAAATTTTAAAGTCTGATACATACAATAGCAAAACATGACAAGTTGGATACATTTTGATGAATTAAACCCCAATATATATTAGTTGGTATTTTATCTAGTTTACATATTTATTATTATCTAGTTTACATATTTGAATGGTTTCCTTAATTTTAGGAGTTAGGTTGGTTTATTTAAAGGGATAGGGTTAGGCCGATTAGAGGGGAGATATTTTTGAGTTATTTAGTTATTTTCTTTGTTTTGGAGATCCCCCGAGTCTCGAATATCAGGCCCCTTTGTATCTACAAGCATCCGATTACGGGTTTGTTCTATCCTATTTTCTGTTTATCAGTTTGATTCGTATCAAATTGGTATCAGAGCCACATCGATTCTGCACAGGGAAAAAAAGAAAAAAAAGAGGTACTGTTCATCGACGAGAACACTGTTCACGCTGGAATTCACTGTTTACGGCGGAAGCACTGATCGCGCGGTACTGTTCATCCAGCAAAAAAATATTTTTCCCAGATTGCTGTTCATGACTTCATGTTACTGCTCGCACAACAATGACCAAGATTACTGATTTGGCGCAGTTCAAGGCCACCACGGTGGAACGATTTGAACAGTTGGAGAAAGGGGTGGAAGCCCTGCATGAAGAAGCCAAACAGCAGCATGTTGAATCTGAAAAATGTCACCTGGAGATAATGAAGTTGTTGATGAATCGACAGCAAGAGTCACAACCGCCGAGACCAATAGATGCTCCACCCATCTCGGCCGGTGAGACCCAGCTAGTGAGCCACACTGTTTCGGGGCTGATCCTTCTTAATACTCAGCAACCACCACCATTGCCACCACCGGTGGGACGACAGTTAAGTCGTCACCATACTTAATCACTTCGAAGCGTTTTTTAACAACCATCAGGGCGGAGTTCGATGAGTTTAGGTTTCCTATACCGCTGTTCTAGGGGAATCGAGTGCTGCCAAGGGTAAATTTAAATCTGTGAATCAGTTTGATAGTCTCAAGGACAATTCAGGTTCAAACACCTATGAATTCCCACTAATTGGATATGTATCACAAAAGCGTGTGTATGAAGCTGTTGCAAAGTATGAGAGTATTCTCCATGGTTACATTGGGACAGTAATGGCTTATAGTCAAACCAACACGTGGAAGGCTTTTACTCTAGGATGATTAGGTGATGATGAACCTTCCGGACAAGCATTGGAGACTTCGTGTAGGCCAGAAGGCCCAGAACATATATCACGGCATGGGCTACAAGACAAATTATATATGGGATCCCGGAATTTGGTTCGATCTTCGCAACAACTTGAGGACAAGGTGGATTTTCGGGGCGGGGGGTAATGATACGACTCAGAAGAGGGAGGGGGCTGCAATTGATTATACTAGTTAATAATATATATTAGTTGGTATTTTATCTAGTTTACAAATTTATTATTATCTAGTTTACATATTTGAATGGTTTCTTTAATTTTAGGAGTTAGGTTGGTTTATTTAAATGGATAGGGTTAGGCCAATTACAGGGGAGATATTTTTGAGTCATTTAGTTATTTTCTTTGTTTTGAAGATCCCCTAAGTCTCGAATATCAGGCCCCTTTATAACAAGCATCCGATTACGGGTGTGTTATATCCTATTTTCTGTTTATCAGTTTGATTCGTATCATTTTCCTACGTGAAGATCCTTTTTATTGGACCCGATCCCAAACATATACAAAGTTGTGAATTGAAGTTACGATTTAGTAAACCAATGCCTTCAACTTCTCACGATCAAAGACTTCTCACTGCATCTGGATATTGAATACTACAAAAAGTAATTTACATTGCTAATCATATAACTTAAAGATCAAAAGAGATAATATAATTAACCTAAATCACTAGTATACATATAAACATTCACATATTGAATAGACAATGGATTTAAAAGTATAAATTTATATCTTGTATGTCTTTTTAGTTATAGTTCTTATGTTATATAAAATAGATTAGGTCAGGTGGTGATTGGTAAAATGACACCAAGTCATCACAAAGATATTTGTATATTACATATACAATGCTTACCTACACGGCTACACCTGTTTTTCATTTCACTTGCTAAACAAACTTCCCCATTTTCTAATCCCACAAGAGTCAGAAAGGACAGAGTAGACTAGAGAGAACGGATTCAAAGATAAAAGCATCACAAGAATAATAGTTTTTTGGTATGAATCAAATATGATATTGGTTAGTGGTCATATTTTAATTAATTGGGCTTATTCATGTGTTTTAGTAAGACTTCTATAGTTCTATTTGATTTTGGCCTTTTGGGGTTAATTATCTGTTTAAGGATTGAAGTTTTATCAAAGCATTGGATTCTTTTATATAGGTTATGTAAGAAGAATACATTCTTGTTATTAATGTTAAAAGGTTTTCACCTTTTTTCCTAAAATTTACCACCGCTAAGTGCATACCCTGTTGTCCATGTATCATGTATGTCCACCCCTGCCACTAAGAGCAATCATGGATTCATTCTAGTTGTATCAGACGCCCCAAATTCTCATTCTAAAAGTCAAAAGAATATATTTCAAACAAATAAAGCTAGCTAAGAAGACTAAGATGATTTCACATAACACAGAGACTAATGTCAAATTAGCCTTATTATCTGCAGCAGTATAGTGAAACATTAGCAAATGGTGGCATAACATAAATTCAAACCGGCAGAAATAATAATTCTACTAGAAATACATAAGCATGACTTTAAAACCACCCTTTAATTGTAATTAGCGCTTCAATTACACTCTCAAAAATCCTAAGATCATGTTTAGATACACGTAACCCTTAAAAATCCGTATGTGCATTCTTTTACCTTCCAATTATAGAGCATATTTATAACTTAACATATATATTATGTGTACTAAATTCAAAGAAGTGAACCAATAGTGTTTGATTTTAATATTTATATGATCCCTCAAATTATACATGGACTTACACTAATAGCCATTTTATTCATTGTAAATAATTTCTGATTTTAAGAAAATATACATATTGTAGTAAAGAAGCGGATAATATGAAGACAAAAAGAAAGAAAGAGATATCAACATACACATTCCCATAACTGTTCTTTGCATATGCTCCACCCTTGTGACCAGCATACATGAAAAGTGATCCAGAGTGTTTGAGTGAGACCTAATAATAACATGGAAGCATATGAGTAAAGACGAAAGACTAAGTTATCATAAGCTATCCATAAACCTTAGTTGCCATAAAAGTATGCTGCGTAAGAAAACGCTCTACCTCCAATGTGGCAAGGCCTTTTGACACCATTTCAATCATCCTTATCCTGACCTGAAATCAAACAAAGAAGATTTTATCAACACCAAATTACTCAATAAGCCAAGTATATGAGAGACTCGATCTCATGAGCTGTGTAATCTTTTATCATCATAACTACATTGAAAAGGACAAGGAAAGTTACCTCTTGATCAGACTTCTCATTTTCAAATTTGGGATAGAATATTGCTCTTATTTTGGCAGCAGAGTACGTTGAGTTATCTACAGTGAATTTCTCCAACAAATTGTTTTTGAACAAATTACTCACAGCAGTTTGAGTTGCAGTATTAACAGTTTTTTTGGCAGCATCAACCGTCGCAGCAGACACTGTCCCATAAGACTTAGGTTGGTAGACAGATTTATTACTATGTAAAGTGCTAGCATTTATTACTGGTGAACATCCTACTGAAACATGAGAATGTCCATTGTTTCGAGCATGAAGAGATATCTCATCCACTGTAATACTCCCAAACTGTGGCACTGGGACACAGGATTGTGCATTGTTTTCAACAATGGCGAGCTTACTAATTGCATTGGTCATATCTTCAACAGAAGCTGCAGACTCAACCTCTGCAGCATCAGACGGCCCACTGCTGCTTGGCTTCTGAATCCACTTTTGTTCTTCCCGACCATCCCTTTTCTGGGAGTTATATATTTATGCCAATTATTAGCAATGACAGATGAAATCAGAAAATAAAAAAACTCTAATTCAATGAAAACAATAGGAATTAGTTCCGTTCGTATGTTGCTCTACGCCTGATTGCTAAAAAAAGAAAGAACAACAACCAGCTGAAAACAGAGATTACACTAAAAAAAAGTTCAAATCACGATAGCGTAAAAACTAAATAGCACGAATTACACCACACCTATCAAAGGATACGTCAACTATGTCATCAGAAACGCAATAAATTTCTTGCAATCAGTGAACAAAAAGGAACAAACAAAATCAATAAGAAACAGATAAATGAACACAAACGTAAATTGAAGAAATACCTGGTTATGCAGCATGATTGAGTGAAAATCGGAGATGTTGAAAGTGATGATGAAGCGAGGACGATGAATGCTTTGGGGCAAGAAAAAGCGAAGAAAGCCGAAGCTTCTGGAAGAAGTGAGTGAAGAAGAAGAAGAAGCAGAAAAGAGTGTGCGAGTAGAAGAAGTGAAAGCGCGGTTGTATACCGACATTCATGTAGAAAGTTAATCGGAATGAATGAAGTTTGCGGGCAACGTGTTCAACAGATGGCAGAGAGGGAGAGGGGTTTATGCGGGTACTTCAGTCCGATATTTGGTAACACTCGGAATAAGGGGGTGTTTGGGTTTATGTTATGGTTGGTCACTTTGTTGAACTATTTGAAACTTTTTTATTTTAAAAAACTATTTATTCTTGTTTATGTTTCTATTTATTTGATCAAAACAAGCGTTAAAATCAGAGAATAATATGATAAAAGAGAATTAATGCATTACACGTGTTAAATATTAAGATTCAGTATGTTTTGCAGAATTCAAAGAATATAATAAAATTGAAATCAAATTCCGTGTTGTATTGCGTTTGGTAAACTTGTTTTAAAATGGAATCTCATTCTTTAAAATATATATTCTCTCAAGTAATTAAAAGTCATAAATCAATTTCATTACATCAAATTATGTAAAACAAACGGAACCTAAGAGTGTGTTTGGTTGGACGGAACGAAAAGACAATGGAATTGACGAGATAATAGAATGAGAGTGATAGAATAAAATAATTCATTACATTCTTTTATCATGTTTGATTTGTATAAAGAATGAAATGTTATCACATATCATGTTTAAAAAAGTAATTTTTTATTAATATTTATTATAATTAAAAGACTAACTTGAATAAAATTTATTAGACAATCCTAACTATTGATTTAGATAAAACTTTTCATTATCAAATCTAAACTATCTATTTTAATCAAAATTCAAATTCAATTTTAACTTTTTCAAGTCAAACAAATGAAATTATCTTTTAAAATTAAAATTTTATCTTATTTCTTAATAAACAAATTTCATCGGGATGTAAAACACATCCTAAACTTTTTAATTTGAAAGTTGACAAAATAATTTTAAAAATTGTTATATATTTATTCATGT
>JAUEJL010068976.1:0-16928 GCA_032274825.1 Drosophyllum lusitanicum | reverse complement strand
TGTTTGCAGAAATCACGAATCTATTGTGGTAGTAGAAGAAAGGAGCACCGAGTTGCTATTAACTAATACGAGCAATGCCGTATCAGACATGATTCAAAATGATGATTTCTATACTATCTCTCAAGTCGCTGTTGTGAGCAATGCAATAGATGTAGCCAATGAAGTTGAGTTAAATGAAGTGTTGGAAGATGACATTGGAGATGAAGATAATGAAGAAGAGGAAGTTCACAACACTCAAGGACATGAAGCACCACATGTACATAGAGGTGAAACATCTTTTGACGATAATGCTCAAGTACCTTCAACTTTTACTAGCATGCATGGAACAAATATGACTATTGATGGTAATTGGATTGTGTCACAATCAACAAGTAAGAATGATTTTACACGAGATTTAGGAAAAGATTCTTTTAAAGATAAAGAGGAACTTATTAGAGCTATCAAACTTCACAGCATTAAGACACATAGACAGTTTGAGGTCATTGATTCACGCCCAAATATTTGGACTATAAGATGCAAGTTATCCTTAGAATCTGGTTGTAAATGGAAACTTCATGCAAGTAAACGCAAACGTAGTGGATTATTTGAAATCTCAACTTATACCGGTCCGCATACTTGTTTACACTATAATATTTCTCAAGACCACCCGAACTTAGATGGAAGCTTGATTGCTATGGAAACCAGACACCTTATAAAAGAGCAACCTTCTATTAGTATTCCTGCTTTAAAGGCTGAAATAGTTGATAAATTAGGATATACACCTTCTTACAAGAAGGTTTGGGTTGGAAAACAGAAGGCAATTGAACAAGTGTTTGGAAATTGGGAAGAGTCTTATGTTTCTTTACCAAAATATCTAGGCGCAATTCAAAAGTTCAATCCAGGAGCTATTGTTGAATGGTGTGTTTCAAGTTTGAATGATGTGGAACAAGTTGAATTTAGGCGTGTTTTTTGGGCTTTTGCACCCTCGATAAAAGGGTTTGAACATTGTCGACCGGTCATAAGCATTGATGGTACACACTTGTATGGTAAGTATAAGGGTAAGATGATGATTGCAATGGGGGTTGATGGGAATAATCAAATCTTACCACTTGCTTTTGCTATCGTAGAAAATGAATCATATGATACGTGGGATTGGTTTCTATCTCATGTAAAGAATCATGTTGTGAGAGAGCGTGAAGGCATATGTTTAATATCGGATCGTCATAGTGGAATCCTCAAGGTTGTCAATCAGCAAGGCTCTCCATGGTTAGAGCCACATGGTTTTCATAGGTATTATTATATTTTTACAAGTATTATTTATCACATTCTAATAACTTGTTTCGTTAACTTATCTATTTTGTTTATTTTATAGATATTGTTTACGACATTTCATCAACAACTTTTATGACAAATTTCGTAATTCCGAATTGAAAGCTTTAGCTTATCGTGCTGGGAGTCAAAATCAAATTCGAAAGTTTAACTCCACCATGGAAGAAATTGGGAAGCTAAATCCACGCGCTCGACAGTGGTTGGAGAGTCATCCACTTGATAGATGGACACTTGCGCATGATGGAGGAAGAAGATACGGGTTACTTACAACAAATTTGTCAGAGATTTTTAACAGCGTACTTAAAGGTGCTCGTTTCTTACCAATCACAGCTTGTGTCCAACTTACATTTTATAGAATGGTGCACTATTTTGAGGTTAGACGTCCATTAGGATCTAGTTCTCAAGCTAATGGGGATGCATATACTCCACATGTTGTTGCAAAACAAGTAGCTTTAATGGCAAAAGCAGGTGCTCATTCCTTGAGATCTTTTAACCGAGAAAGAGGTATATTTGAGTTGATAACTCAAAGAGGAAGAAATGTGCAAGTAGTTAATTTGGAACAAAAAACTTGCACATGTGGTAAGTGGGAGACATTTAAATATCCTTGTTCTCATGTCTTGAGTGCATGTGCTAAACTCTCTTTAAATAGTTGGCAATATGTGGATAAATGTTACTCGATTGTAAATTATTGTTCTACATGGGCATCCGAGTTCTCCCCGCTTCCTCATGAAGCATATTGGCCACAATCACCATTTAGCGACTTGCTTCCAAATTTGGAACTTTTACGGAATAAGAAAGGTCGTCCTCGTTCAACAAGATTAAGAAATGGAATGGACATTAAAGAGGGAAGAAATGCTAATCTTTGTGGAATTTGTAGGCAAAAGGGTCATAATCGAAAACGATGTCCGTCCAAGCCAAGGTAAATAAAAACACATATTTTTTATGGTTCATTGTTGTGACTATTCTCTTATTTCTTCATTTCTTTCTTTTTGCAGGTAGGGGATTTGTTACTCGTTCAAGCTAATTGTGATGTTTTCGTTCTCTTTTATTTGTAACAAACAGTTGTTGGAACTTTTTAATTGTAACAAACATGTGATTTCTTTTTATTTGTAACAGACATTGTACTTGTTATTTGTAGTTTTAATTTACGATTTTAGAATTTGATGTTCAAAATAGTTATATAGTTCATGTGAAAAGCATAAATGGTGTTTTGTAAAAAAATTAGTAAAAATAAAAAACCAAAAGTAATAAATTGGTAAAAACAAAAAAGTAATAAAAGCTGGAAGTTAAAAATTCAGTAAAAAAAAAGCTGAAGTTAAAAAAAATGATAAAAATACTATTTTAGTAAATATTTTAACTACTATATTATTTTAGTAAATATGTTTAAAAGTATACTTAGATTTTTTAAATAACCCTATTTTGATTAAGAATTTTGATAGTTTTTCAGGTGATAAACGGCGGAAACGGTAACGTGTAAAGTTAAGCTTGGTTTTTGGTGCAGAAGCTTCGATTCCTTGTCAAACCAACCAAACTCTCTCTCACAACCATTTCACTCACTCGCACAACGAGTTTCTGTTCTTCCCCTTCCTTCAATCTCGTCGGAAGAGAGGAGGTACGTTACAGTTCTATGAAATTGATTCTATTCTCATTGCAATTAATCTTATATGCTTTTTCTGTCTATTAGTTGTTCCTGTTTATGTGCTCAATTGATCGATATGTGTTGATTATGGCTGTAAATTCTTATCAAATTTCATCGATCTTTGAACATATCGGTTTAATTTTCATGATTCGTAGTTTTCCTCAGGAATAGTGTTAGATTTATAGCGTTTCAGTTGTGTTTTTTAGTCCAGCGCGGAGTGCAACCCGTGTTATAGATATTGCTTATGGTTTTTGAAGTTCTGATCTTCAGAAATTTAACGTGGCCGAAAAATTTCAAAGTCTTCATTCTCTGATATTGGTTGGAATTTTTACTTTTGGTGTTCGTGTTGACAAGGGGGCTATTAATTCTTCATATGGTTTTAGGTTTGTAACGTTCTTGACTACAGATATAGTAATAGTAGGGTAGCTGATGACAGATGAGTAATCTACGACATCCTCTGATGTTCTCTGGTGGCATATTGAATTTGGGGATTTAAATTGGAATTTTGGTGAATATGTGTAGAGTATGCCAGTGTTTATCTAATTATCTGTTTAGGAAAGAATGTTCAAACTTGTAATTTGGTGAATACAGCATGATTGGTGGCGTGAAAGTGTCTACAGAGGTATTTCACTTCAGCAAGTTACATTAAGCTAATCTGAGCAAGTCACATGATAAACTTGATGAATAAATCTGTGTCTTAAACATAGTAAATGTTTCTTACTCTTGTAGATCCTGCTTACAATTCCTTCAATAAATACATTCATATGATCTATTTAGATTGTGGCAGATTTGGAGATGGCTGTAGAACATATAGCCGAAGTTACCAGTTTGTCCCCGAGGGCAACGGAGAATGACGTTCATGATTTCTTTGCTTTTTGTGGAAAGATTGAACATATCGATATCATCAGGTGGTTTCAAAGTCTGATATCCATATAAGCTGTTTATTGTCATTAAATTTTCCATTTGACTGAGTAATTGTTACTACTACTTAATTTTAACATATGCTACTTTTTATCCAAGTTAGTTTAACTGGATGTCTAGGAAAGTCTGGCAATTGCTTCTCAAGAGTTGAAGATTCTATCTTAAAGTTATAGACTATAATCATTTCTGGAAATGTATAGTTTCAGTTTGATTTTTCTTTCCTTATGCTAGCCAACCACCCCAAAATATGGATGCATTAGAAAATTGTTGCTGGTCACTAGTATTTGTCGAATAAATTCATTTTCATCAGGGTTTATTTTGACCAGCCCATTTTGTCTAGTTTCATGTTTTCTTAAATGACTCATTGGGTATGGAGAAAAGGAGACTTCAAGGTTGCTAAGCTTTCTGTTTCTGCCATGGAGTTCCATATTTTTAGCCACCAGATTTGCTTATTGCTACCATATTGTGTGATTGCAACCAATAGGATAATCATTCTTCTCCAGATTTCTGGAGCAGGGTGTTGGACACTACATCCATCTTGTTCATGATTTAATCAAATTTAATGATACTTATAGGACAGGAAAACCTTACTTCCAGAAGATGCTCAGAAAATCAAATATACTCTGTCAACAATGTAATTACACCAACCAACCAAATCACTTCCTAATATAGAATAGGATATGGTAAGAGATAAACACAATCTTCGATCATGATTTCTTAAGAGTAATAAAAACAAAGCGGCAATGATTTCCTATGGCTTATAATAACAGAAACTTCCTTTATAAAAAGTAGAAAGACGAAATAAATAAAAATCAGAAACATTACAAAGATATGATAGGAGGTAAGCTTTCATGATGCATTTAGTTGATGTATCTGGGATTATCGGCCATAATAGAATTGATATTCTTCAACTGTTGTCACAAATGGAGGCTTTTTTTTTTGACTCTATCGCTTGTCCTTTTTCTTTTATTAAAAACCTAACATTTACCAACTTGGTTGGTAACTATTCATAAGCTGTAGCTTAGGAATAGTGTCACTAATTGTTTAATTTTTTTTACTTTTAAGCTACAATTCATCTAAATTTAGGGCTATTCATCTACAGTGATTGTAGTTTTTTTTAAAACTCCTAAGATACTGGATACGTACAGAAAACTTCTATCAACCCCTGCAGCAATGCTCGAGTAAAAAACCTCGTTTCTAATATTAGGCATTTTGTATCTTTATATTTCACTACTTGTTCTAACCCCACACATTGTTATTTGTCATCTAATGTACATTAATTCTTTGTCATTGATTTACTGGTTTTCAATAATGAGAGCTCTATGCTTGTATTGATTATAATTACCCCACTATACTGACAAGAGCTATTCTTGTGGTTGCTGTATAGAGCTGGTGAATATGCATGTACGGCATATGTAACATTCAAAGATGCTTATGCTCTAGAAACAGCAGTCTTGCTCAGTGTAAGTCATCACGCTCACACTTTGTGCAACAGTCATTATTAATTGAAGTCTTGGTCCCTCAAGAACATTGTTCAGTTTTTTGGATTTTAAACTGGGGTGACTCTGCACCATATTTGAATTTCTGTTTGTGTATCTGTCTCGGATTGAGACATTTTTTCCCACTAGATCATAATTGAAAAAAAGTGCCTGTATTGATCAAAGATATTTTCCAAGGTCCTTAATTAGGATTATAGCTGCTGTATTGTACATCTCTGGTTGGAAGCTAATGAGCAATATATCTGGAAAATCTCCACATCCAAAGCTCACAATCTTATGTATGATTTCAGCAAAATAATTTTGCAAATTCCAGCATATGAAATAAAGTGGATCAGGTTGTGTTCAGGCTAGAAATGAGTAGATAAGTATATATGTATTAGAAGCCATTGCCTAGTATGTCTAAAGTATCAAATAACGAGTATATATGACTATTACAAACATATAAACATTCCTTGAAAAAGAAATCATTACACTCAAAATTTATATGCATTATTGGTGATTTAGCATGCTACACAAGTGCATCTCCAGAGATGCATTGAACTTGTAGATTCAGAAGGAGAAGAAAAATGAAAGTATAATAAGATAAAATCCAATATAAAGCTAAGGAATTGAAAACGTGCAACGCGAATATATGTTGTATTCTTCTCCTACCATGAAGGTATTTCGAGTTCATTACACTTGAGAACAAGTACTGCAGTTAATTTTATTGAAGTTATTATGCAACATGATTTATTTATTTCTTTGCAATATTATAATGCCTCATACTAAATTCTGTTACAGGTAAACAATTTTTGTAATTATGATATATGCTTGTTTACAATTTACTATTCAGTTAATTACATTTAGTTATGCATATGATAAGAATGATCTTTTGTGTACATTTGAGACTGCATTTTCAGTGTCAAATATTTGTTAACCTCAGTTTCACTTGTATTCATCCTTCTCTAGCTTTATTTTCTTTATGATGACCTGTTGTTAATGTTGACGGTATTTAAATTTCAGTGCTGATCGTTATTTTTTTTAAACTCTTATAGGGAGCAACTCTTTTGGACCAGACAATATGCATAACACGATGGGGAGAATATTCAGACGAATCTGAGTATTGGAATAGAGCTTCTTCATGGATCGGTGAAGACAAAAACACATCATACGTAAATACACCTTTTTTTCCTAGCAGGATATTTTTCAATACAAATAAATAACTCCAGTGAGAGGTCAAACTCTCCCTTAATTACTTTTATCTTTTATTGTCAGCAACAAAGGAAACAAAAAGGATAAACTTATCTCTAAATTTTTTTGTAATTATTTCATTCGCATGCCACAATCACATGCTTACATCTTAAAACCATATCAATTTATCCTCTCCATCCAATGGTCATCTGAATTAACCTTGTATAGTCAATAAATTGAAACAATGAGGTTGCCCATGGTCATAAGCTATTTGGCTCTTGGGTTTCCGAGATCAATTTATTTTGGATGGAGATATGTAGATGTTGAGGTTTTGCAAATCAAGGTGGTTGAAAATTTTTATTCAATATGTTAAGTTATGCAAATGAAAACATCATATGAATTTAGAAGTAGATTGGAGGACATTTTAGTATCTTAAGGTCTCATATCCCAACTATGAGGCTTTGGGCCAGTGCTTGTAAATTTTTTTGAACAGAAAACAGTACAAAAGAAGCACATGTTAGTATCTTGAAGGGCTAGTACCCCAGATATGAATGCATCGATCTGGGTTATGTTTTTTTCTCTAAGAACAATATAAATTAGTCTAGAAAGGAAATGGTTGAAACAGGTTCAAAGTCGTCAAAAGTGTATTTTTAATGCATAAAAAACTCCTAAATCGATTTATTAAAAGCATAGATGATTACTGTAAATCCGTAATATTCAGTTCTTATCATCATATTTAAATCACCAATTATTTATATAAAAGTTCCTAGTTTTATGGCTGGACCCAACCCAACCTGTCCTATAAAATTACCCTGTTAGATTCAAGTTTGTTCTGACCCATTATCCAACCTGTCTAACTGACCTGTTTTGCCACCTCTAAACAAATCATTCAAGTTATTTACTTTATGCTTAGGGCTCCCATGACTAATGCAGGCATCCCAAGAAAACCAATATGCTTATACACCTGGGGAAGCGGTGACTCTGGCTCAAGACGTGGTCAAGACAATGTTAGCCAAAGGGTATATTCTGGGTAAAGACGCGATAGTAAAAGCCAAAGAGTTTGACGAATCTCATCAAGTATCAGCCAGTGCAGCTGCAAAAGTAGCTGAATTGAGCCAAAGAATCGGGCTCACTGATAAGCTTTCTGCTGGAGTCGAAGCTGTTAGATCGGTGGACAAGAGTTACCATATTTCCGACACTACTAAATCCATCGTGTCAGCTACTAGCAGATCAGCTGCAGCAGCTGCTACTACTGTGGTGAACAGTAGTTACTTCTCAAAAGGAGCTCTGTGGGTGTCTGATGCATTGAATCGAGCTGCGAAAGCCGCTGCGGATTTGGGTTCTAATGGTATTAACAAGTGAAGTTATGGTTTTTGGTTGGTGGAAGTCAGAGGTTACTCCAAAATAAATAATGCCAAACAAAGAAAAACACTATTTGAAGTCCATTTCCTAGAGAACAGTTATATGTTGATATATGTATGTTTGGTAAATGAAGATTATAAACTGAATCATAACTCCGGGGGATCGCTTGAAAATTCAAGGAATTTCCGAATCGATTTATAACTTTTTTCTAGAAAATTGGTTATCTAACAAGGGGTTTAAAGCATATATTTTGAATAATGTAAAGTAATAAAAAAACTACAAAGAATAGAAATTAAAAACTAATAATCAGCTGCGGCAGACTCGGAATATAAATATTAGTCGAGGCAGTACAAATATATTGTAATGTTATAAATACTTTTATATAGAAGTTTTATGAAAAATGTTTATTTTAAGACAAGTTCATTAAAAATATTTTTTTATATGTAAGTAATTAGTATTTGAGTATAGGATTTAGTGTGAATACTTTCCAATTATTTAAGGAAAATTTTCCTTATTTTATTAAATTAATTTTAGGGTGGCGCTAAATTGACACCCTAAAAAATATCCCAAATCAAAAAATTATGATGTAAGATATTTTTTTCATATTTTATTATATATCTTAATTAATTAAGATAACTAATACATGTTACTTTCTAGATTACTTTTAAATATTGTTTCTATATTTTATTCTAAATTTTAGTTACAATTATTAATATAAGATACATATTAGATTATTTTTTATGTAATAAATATTTTTATTATAATTAAATATTTAAAATCGCTTTTTATAAATAAAAAATATATGAAATTTAGCCTTTAGATCATACATTAAACCTGCACAAAGAAACTTTTGTTAAATTTATCTTTAACAATAATATATAAGGATTACGATGAGTTTGGGTTTTTATTTTTTAAAATTTATGGTCATAGTAGTAAATTTTTTAAATTTATACACTTTTTTATTTAAATTTATACACTTTTTTATTTAAATTTATGCTCTTATTAATACAATATGGTATCTAGATTTTTTATTAGTAAATATATATAAATATTGCGATAACTTTAAATTTTCATAGAATCTTCAATTTCTTATTTGGAAATTTAATTTACTAATAAGGCCATAAATTTAAAAAGATAAAAACTCAAACTCGTTGTAATTTTATATATCTTTACTAGATTAAGAGCGTATTTGAGATTGCAAGAGTTTTCTAAATAAATGGCAAGAGAGAATATTAAATAGGAAACTATAACACGGATTGAGATCTCACTGCCAATACCCCACAATATTTTATTGAACTTGGATATAGTAATTTGATAATATACATGTGTTGTCAAGACATTGTAAAAATCTATGTAAGTTTTTAAAACTTATTAGAATTTATTTTATTTAAAAATTTATCAATTGATTTTATGAATCCTCAAAACTAGGTTTTTATAAAATCAATTTATATGAGTGAATGTATATGTATATATTTTAGATCAAAACTCATTATTCGATTTGCTGATTAATTCAATTATAAAAATAATTATTTATTGACACATATATTATAAATTGTGATCATCAAAAGGTTTAAAAATACATTATGTAAAATTATCGGATTCGATTGCACTAACACATATTATAGATATAGCAGCTAGATGGTTATGCCTATAACAGAAGTCCTAATTGCCAATAGGTTTGGAGTAATCCTCCATTATTTAACCACCCACGGTGAGATAACTTTTTTCCCTATTTGGAAAGGTCCGGAATAGATTCAATACCATCAAACTATTGCAATTCCACATGTATATGATATTCATTATGTGATAGTACAATTAGAAGATTACCCAATGCCTACCATTTCGGCTTATTGGATCCGTCACAGAGCGTCACAGAGCCCCATCTGCTGCTGGATGACAATCCATGTATATGTCACTTTTAGAATGTTATAGACAACTGAAACCTTGTAATCTGAAAACACTTATTATAGATATAGCGAAATATGTTTGAATAATGTTTTTTTTATAATTTTAATACTTGGTCATATTCTTGCATTTATGTTAATCATTTATGTTTTTTAATACCTGAAAAGGTTATTTAATTATTATAAAAATGTTTATTACATTTATGAAAAAGGACTCTAATTATAGAAAATAAAATTTAAAAAGTATAGTTGTATTAATTATCATATTAAATACAAATGTTATAATTTGGAAAGGAAAATAAATCTAATTATGGACTGTGTTTTTTAGTAAATCGGGGGTATTTATTCAGCCAACCCCTTAATTTAATTTCTTATACATAAGGTTCTTTTAGGGGAATTCGATGACAATTATCAATTTTTGTTAATAATGAGAGTAAAAGGAACGGTAACACTCATCACTTCTATCATATTGTTATGTTTTTCACTTTCCCTCACTTAACTCACTACTCAAACAAGGTGTATTCACTTTCCGTCATAGTAAATTATATAGCTACTTAGCTAGTACTCAATTATCAATAAAAAAAGAAAAAAGTTATTGTAGCCCACCCCGCACTCCCACCATGCAGTGGTGGTGTGGGAAATTCTCCCCTCCATAACCCCACACCAATCACTCTAGGAATGTATAACATAATTCTAAATTAAAATACATAACTGAGTTTTCATTTACCAAATGACATTTGACATAGTTGTATTGGGTGTTTAAGGTAATTCCCAAGATTGGGTTCAAGTCCTATATTGGACAAGGTGTAGTCTAGGTGTATGTTTAGTGGGTGTGTAAGTTCTGTTATACAAAAAAACCCGAGTTTTCGTTTAAGAGGTTCGAATTAAATTGAACTTAATGAATTCATCGTAACGAGTAAATTAGAAAAGTGAAATTATCCAAATAGATGTATCACTATTTAACAATGATTAGCACAAGTTTATAAATATAACATAAGAATTTTGAGAGAATTAGAAGTAGTAGAGGACTGTATAACTTATGAAAATGTATACAAAAGGTGTATTTTCTTTACATTATGGGGTATGTATGTTACAAACTTTACAATTCATTGCTCGTGCTTCATTAATTACTAGATAATGATATGATAGTAGAGTTGTTATTTTGAGGACACTCATCTCTCTTCTCTACATTTACATGATCCAGCAACCTCTATGAGTTGTATGTGAGTTTAGTAGAGAGTTTTAGAGATAAGAATCATTATCTCTCTAAATCTAGTTAGAGAAAGCTAGTTTTAGAGAGAGAAAGTGTAAAATTCAAGAATTTGAAGCTTGAATTAGCTAGTGGAAAATTGAGGAGTGTGCCATATGCCACAGGACTTTATCTTAGAGGTTTACATCCATTCTAGTGGGAATCGGAGGTATATCTTTATCCTTCTTTTAGTGTCAAATGTGCATATAGTCTTCTTGGACCTAATTGGCATGGTGTTATGATGTTTTTATGGCATGTGATGTGTTTTTTATGCATTTGAATGCCCTAACACTAACAATGATCAACATATTTATACCGTTGAATATAGGTATAGCTCTTGTATACCATTACCGTTGCATAAGTGGTTATGTATAGTATCCAATATTCTTAATTTGGTGGTGCTCTCTTGTACACTATTAATTCTGGTGTTAGGTATACATGTTAAATAGTGTGCCATATGGTTTTAAGCTATCATGAAAGGGTTGTGTGGTAGGTATGCTTTACCTAAAGAAAGTGGATGATATCCGGTATTCATCCCGTTAAATTATAAAAGTGATCAAATGTGTTATGTGTATTGTGGTGTGCTTAATAAGCTTTGTACTTAACTAAGTGGACGTTGTACTTTTAGGTAAAGATCATGATGACGAGAATGAAAAGTGAAAGCTTTCGCTTCATGTGTAGACGTAATGTATGACCTACCAAAGTGTAGATGGACCCCGATTTTGGAAACTGTGTTTTTGTTTCTATATGTGGGTGACATACAAATACTACCTAACATTTTGTATGATGATACATTGCAAGATGTTTATTAAAAGTGAATATGACACTTCTGTTTTAAAAAAAATGATGTTACAACTAACAAAACAGAATTAGATAGTTGTCAGATTCAAATTCCAAAATCATCAAATACCAATTTCCTTTAAAAGATTTTAATTCCTTAAAATAATTATTTAAAGCAAACATCCCTAATGAACTTCCCTAATGAGAACATTTCTTGCTAAAATTACTTGAAATCAAAATTAGTGAACCCTTACATAAAATGCATAGTGATAAAAGAAGTATAATGAGGGGTAAAGATTCATGAGAAATGACCAAACACATGCATTCAACACACATGCATAAGCACGCACATCTAGGTTTCCCAAAGACAAACAACCACATATAAAGTCACACCAAGCATACATACAGCCATACCAAAACATATTCAAACATGCAATAAGCACACGCCCAAACATGCACTCAGGCCCCTACCCCCACACATGATGAACATCTATGTAACCTAAACACAAACATTCAGATCTTTTCGCTCACACACACAAACACATAAAAGAGAGGATAAATGAAAAACGATCGAGGCAAGATGGAGGTATGGGCATTTTCTTATATAAATATAGCATACAAACACAATAAGAACATGCATAAACATGCACTCGGACCGCACACACTTTGAACTCAAACACACACACACACACACAAGCACAAACTATCTATAAAAAAGAGTAGAAACAAAGAGGAAGGAGGTGACTTCATGCAAAGCAAGGGCAGCAACGACGTAAGGGGGTGGCTACGATACTCTGAGTACGTGACCTAGGCAAAGGAAGGGTCAACTTTGAGAGAAAGTGTGTTTGTAAGAACGAGAAAAAAATAGGATTAAAAGCTAGGGAGAAAATATCAAATAAAGGAAATTAGAAAATAAAGGGAAAAAACAAACATTTTAAGGATTTGAATCTTAGTCACTTGGATCACATTGCCTTACCACTAAACCAACAAACCAGGATCTAAATAGTAGTATCCTTTTCTACTTATAATTTTCCTAAAGTTCCTCCTCATCTACATGAGTACATGCTATGAACACGGGAAATTAGCCTTAGTAAATTTTAGTTTTACAATCTATGAAATGCATGAAGTTTTTAAGTCACTATACTACTCGATCCACTAAGTTACTAGTATTGGTTTGTTTTTTTAATCTTAGCTTCAATTCATTGTTGATCGTTGTTAGTGCAAATATGGCTATATTTTATAAAGACATTATTTTTAAATTTCTTGATGATAACAGTTTTAATAATTGAATGAACAAATTGTAATTTTATAAATCCTAGTCAATATTATATTATAAGTTCATTATTAAACGTGTTATTAGAGTATTAAATTGCTTGATCACAAAGGTTGAATTATTGATTACAAATGATCATAAATTAAATATTTGGATGGAAAACCTAACAAAAATTCTATGAGAAAATTCACTACATTTACAAATTGTAAATATAAAATAAAGAATATTTTATAAAATTAAAGTAACCTAACACATTTGTATTCTCCAAATAACTTGCGTTGCTAAAAAAAAGAAAGAATCTTGATCCAATACAAATTTGTATGTAATACATAAAATTTGATGTTTTGAAAAAGTATATTTGATGTTTTCCACCTAGTTTTAATAAGTTACTAACGAGTTCAAATCTTAAGCAAACTGGGCTAAAAGCTTTCGTAACTTTATAATCTGTAAAATTGAAGGTCTATTGGTACTAATAAAAGTTTAAAGTGTGAACATGTCACATCCCACCTTGACGGAAACACGAGGTGCGACGTAGAGGATCATCATAACACATTGATAGACATAATAGAGAACTTCTAAATGAAAAGAAACCACACTGCGTGTCATGACGCTCCCCGACACAAATGGAGTCTTGTGTTGTGGTTAATCGATTCCACGACTAAACATAGACAAAAAAAAGTTCAACAAGTTAAATTTCCACAACCCGGGATGAGTAATCGAGGCAACATGCCCAATGAAAACAAGATAAAATTGTACTAAAAAGGAAATAATACAAAGTTATGTATTAATATTATCACGCAAACAAAACCAAGGTCTTGTTAAGGCCAGACTAGAAGACTCTAGACTCCTGTAGCGTTTTTATTGTCGTTACTTGAAAATAAACACTCGAAAAGGTCAACATAATATTGATGAGCTCGTAGGTTTAAAAGTAAAACATAGTTGTTGTGTATAGTATTTAAGTAGGACCATTAGGCATATATAAACGTTTTAGGTAAAATAGGAATATATAGATATCCGAACAATAAGGTTCAATAGGCATTTGCGCTTAAATTTCCAACCTATCGCCTACGAGCTGGAGCTAAACATTTGGCACAATAGTAATATAGGCATCAATAGTCATAACCCACAATATGTTCGCAAATGTGTACACATCACATAATTGGTCCAAAAACAAGCATACAAGTAAGCAATCATCATGGCATAAAAAGAACTAATAAATTGTATTGAGTGCCATTTCCCCCCAAGAAAACATATAAGAAAAAGGGGTCACAAAACTCAACTAACAATTAGGTAATCAAAAGTTCCAAAAGTTGAACAAGCAATCAAGTTAATGCACATAAGTTACATGTGGATGAGGTGTAAAACCTCTCCATTGTAACTCAAAGTTGATGGAATGGGATATGACCGTGTCTAACACATCAAATAGATGTTTTTCTTATATAACATAGGCTTGAAACACTTTAGGGTTTGAATATATCCTTTAGCCTTGTGTATTATCATTTTATTAAACTTTTATAGTTTTAGATTTCTTTCTGAAATTTTGGGGTTACTTTGTGCATTTTTCCAATACCTTAAACAAACTAATTAAGTCCTTAAAATTTTATGATAGATCCTCCCTTATCTTAAGTATTTACAGTAATTCTTCAATAATTTTAAATATTGTTTTACTATTTTTAATAAATTATCTACATAGACTAGGCATAAACTGTTTCCGTTTGCGTAACATAAAGTCTTATATTCGAATAAATAGCTATTAACTTTCAAAAAAATCCTATCTTTTTACAGAAACTCATAAACACCTTAAAATTTACCCATATCAATTTTTGTCATCAAATTCGAAATTTTGGATGAGTATGATGCTATAAACTCTGTTGTAAAAAACCCTAACATTTCCAGAATTGCGCACCTAAATGTTTTTAACCATTTGACTGACCAAAACTTAATATTTCGACGTGAAACCACTTGGAAACGAAACTAGACTCTATGAAATTAATTTTAGAATCAAGGTTCGATTTTTAAATCCTTGATTTGGCTGAGTTATGGCCTCCTAAATTTCACAAATGAAATCTGTCCAGAAATCAGAATCAAATAATCATACTTTTAGCCTATTTAATCAACCCAATGCTTAGATTTTCAACTAAAACTCATCAAGATCATTATTTTAAATATTATTAGAGTGGGTTTGATGAATATTATGATCCATCAACCAGGGTTACACTAGAGAAAGAAGAAAAGTATATTAAAGATACGTAAACCGAATACTTACCTAGAATCCTTCGATTTGGAGACCGATTTTGGCTTGGTTTCTTGGAGTATTGAAGAACATACTCAAGGATTGTAATATTTGATGAAAAATTTGACTATGGAGAGGAAGGAGGAGAAGAAAAAACATGAGTTGGGTGGGAGGCTAGGGTTTCTTAGACTTTTATGATAATTTGAATAGATAAGTAGGTGATTTGTTTCAAGTTTTGAAAGATTGACTCAATCACCCTCCCCCCTTTTGGCTGAATTTATATATATATATATATATATATATATATATATATACACACACACATATACATACATATATATTTATTAGATTTCATAATTGAAGTAAGACAAGGATTTCAATATACTCGATCTATTACAAAGTGTAAGAAAATATTAGTTTTCACAATAAAATATACCTAGTTTGATAGTGCTTCTAATCATACAGAAAAGAGTGCCTAAATCTTGCCACCTATAAAAATAAAAAAAGGGGAAAAATAAGACAATAATCACGACCTTTTTGTAGTGATTAATTAAACAATATTAAGCGTATCTAATAACAAATAATACAAATACGTAAATAATTCCAAAAATTAAAATATAGCATTTAAAACTCCAACCAAAGTATGTTAATTCAAATGATCCTAATCATCAAAGGGTTAAATGGAATGGTCCTTGTGAAATACTACTAACGACAATTAAAGTACTTATTCTCTAAAAGTCAAAAACATAAGACACATATTAAAACAAAAGGCATGCCACATTCTTCAACTTATTTCTTTCGTGGAGAATACAAAATTCTTCTTAGCAACACCAGATCCTTCAACATCACCATTTCCATCACGACTATTACGACGTTTTCCAGCCGAGCTTATTATAATTGTTTCCGATCCAACTTCGAGCATCCCACTTTCACAATCATTTACAACTTTATTATTTGAACCATTATCCTACATTTAAATTAGGGAAGAAATAAAATAAGCATCATAGTTCTAAGCACTCTTTATGTATCTTTCATTGTTAAATAAACATTAGTAAAAGCATAGAATACCTTCAATAATTTCACCTCTAAAGGAAAGTTTGCAAGCAATTCAACCTCATTACTTACATTAATAACAGTGTAAATATGGTAGTTATTGGTAATATTATATTTCTCAATACCTACCATAAACACATATAATTCCCCTCTCATTATTTTCAACTCATTAGGGAACAAATCAGATTCTACGTTTGCAGGAAGAGACTTGTAAAGGTCGTAAGCACTTATTCCAATAAGTCTAGCAGCATCACGATCAAAGAGACGAAGAGATACAGAACCAGATGTGTCCTTAACACGGATTTGCAACTTATATCTACGATTAATATTGCGGTGTATATCTTGCAATTAATATTGATGTGCGTTTTACGTACTAGTTTTAAATTTATATTTTACCGATATATTTACCAAAAACTGCACGAATAGGTAAGTGAACCTAATCGTTTCGTAATATAGTTAGTAAGTCGGGTGTCGAACTCTTTTGGAACGGGTGCTAAACTGATTTTATTATATTAATCTAGAATTAACTAATTAAAC
>JAUEJL010068965.1:0-16930 GCA_032274825.1 Drosophyllum lusitanicum | reverse complement strand
TATATATAGAGAGAGAGAGAGAGAAAGTTTCATTCGAAAAGATTCTTTTATATATATATATATATATATATATATATATATAGGGATGAGTTCACGAGAGATGTATTTTAAGGAGAGATGTGAAAGAGGGATTTTCAAGTTAACACCTGGCAAAATTAGTTTAGGGGTATTTTTGGTACTATACGTAGTCGGTCTCCTCTGAATAATCCCCCAAGGTACTGATATTGCATAACCCTAATTCTCATCACCATATTCTTTCATCCATACTCATCAGCCCTTTTTCCTTGTGCACCTCCGCACACGACGTCTTCACAGGAGACCACCATGTGAGCCCTTTTTCCTTGTGCACCACCGCCCTTGTTTCTTCTCACCCCTGAAATCACCTCCAACTGTCGCCCCTTTGCCCGTTGTCGCCGACTACAACCTACGTCCCACCATAAATCGGTGCTCCCCATTGTCGCTATCACCGTAAGCCTTTGTCCCTATCACCATCAGCCTTTGTCCCCACCACTGTCGATCTTTTTATGTCTTCTTCATTTTGTTTTTTAAAGTCAGTTGTGGGTTTCAAAGATGGAGTCAAGATGAACGATGGATTTGGTGATGATGATCATGTGCATCAATTTTTTTTCTATTCTATATTGTCTTTTAAATGTATGAATATTCATATTTTTAAACTTTGATTCAAAGTTATTTGATTTTGCTTAGCAATTGGTATGAAAATTTATATAAACAATATCAGTTTTGATTCTAAGTTATTCAATTTTGCTTAGCAGTTGGTATTTTTGTTGCCAGTGGATACGGGTGAAATTGATCGAAGATATTGTTTGAAAGTAGTGTTCTTGTGCATCATTTTTTTATTGTATTTTTGTATCAAAATGTTACTTCTTGTGCATCAGATTACTTGGGTTCATGAATTTTTTATTTGTTTTGGAATATTGTTAAGATTTTTATAGATATTATCCACTGTAATTTATTATCAATATGAACAAATATGAGTTGCGCATCAATTTTCTTAGTTGATTTGTTGCTGTGCATCTAATGGATTTTCTTTTTGAACCAAAAAAACAAGAAATTTGAAGCTGAACGTGATTTAAGGGGAATGTTTAAATTCCTAAAATTGCCCTTAAATCATATTTAAAGGACAGTTACTAACAACCAATTTTAACCATTTTTTAAACTTTTGATAAAGATCCTATGGTTGATAATCCCTCTTTCCCCATCTCTCTTTAAAATACATCTCTCCTGAACTCATCCCTAATTCCCTATATATATATATATATAAAGACCCTACTAAAGTCTATATATGCAATCAATAACATACACTGAATTCAAAATTGCTTTTCCGAGAAAGTGTCTCCACATAACTCTCCAGTCCAACAGCTGTTGCATAAAACATCAGTATAATTTTCTACTTAGTTATCAAAGTTTCATGGTACGACATTTGCAAATCAAAAAAGCAATATAGCAAGCTGGAAGGTTAATAAATGGTATTAAGTTAAAATAGTAATAGTAGTAATAATAAGAATAATAATAAGAAAAAGGACAAACCAGGTTGTACAGGACAGGCTGTTGTCACACTAGATTTTTGACCATTTGAGATAATATCAACTTGCAAAATCCGTCCAACATCATAGGGCTCGGGTGCATAAACTGATTTGTTAGCACCTGGTAAAGAATAAAATTTAGCCAAATAAGAGCAAGTCAGAAGTATATTTATGTATATATAATGCAAAATAAACTGATATAGAAAAATAAAATATTTCCAAATAAATTAGTTGCATGTAGATTATGTATGTAATAAAGCACCTGAAATAAGCTCCCTTCTGCTACATTCAGATGATAAACGATACCACTGGATTGAACATTTTGAAAGCTCCATAGCTTCTTCTGAGCACGGTTGTATTCGTAAAATTGAGCCCAAACTTCCAGAACCTTCTAATGCATATAAGCTTAACTTGTTCTCCTCAGCCAATTTCTTCAGCATTAACTGCATTTGATTTAGGATTTTAAGTAGTTGAATTCATGCAGCAAAAGAAAACAATTACACTCTCCGTCCCCAAAAATAAAATGTGGCACTTCATCTTTTGAGTTGCCCAAAAAAGCCCTATACTCTCTTCCCAGTTAAAATTTCAATCCCAAGTTATATTTTTCAACAGCTTTGTTGTAGGTCGTCATCTTCTTTATTTTGATCTTGTCAAGGGGCAATTTAGACGTTAAATCAAATATGTTTTTATCAAGCTATGTGCAAGTCAAATGTTGCATTATTTGGAATCGAGGGAACGTTAAATTTAATTAAGACTAAATTATTTTAGGTAAGATACCTCTTGCTGAAGCTTTACTGAGAATGAAGACTTCTCTTGGATTTGTAGCCTCAAGGCTCGAAGCTCATGTTCCATATCCATCACCTAGAATACAAAGGCATTAAAGAACGAAAAAAAAAGTCTAATGCTTAAATTGAAACAATTGCAATTCATCAATGTTCAAAATCTAGATTTAGAGATGATAGCGGGCTTTGATCCAAGAATATATTGTTCAGCTACTATGAACAAATAAAATAAGAATTTGTCACATTTACATATGCCACCCAAGTACTCAAAAGTTTTTAGTAAGGCCACCTAAATATTAAGACTATTTTAGAGGTCACCCTTGTTTCAGTTTCATATACTCAAAACAATCAACTATAGACGGATTGTGAAAACATATTCGAGTAGATTCAGGGTTCATCAACTCTAGAAGTAGCAAAAACTATAAATTTATGGGCATTTTGTCATTTACAAGTTTCAAACAAGTTCTTTCGCCTGAATCAATATGAAAAACAAAAACGAATTGATACTTGAGTGGCCTCTAAAAATAGTTTTGATAGTTTGGTGGCCTGATGAAAACTCGGGTGGCCTATGAATATGTTATCCTAAATAAATAACAAATACCTTGCAGGGATGATGCAATAACCTAATTTTTCTAGCCTGCTGAATTTCCTCCACCATTTCCTCCATTTCCTGGCAAGATGTCAGTCAATTGCTTTCAAGAAGAAAAACATTACAAAGAATACGCATGCACAGACACAAGCATGTGGATTTGAACCATAAATATTATGTTACCTGCTTTCCTGAGGTTAGTGATATCTTTTCTTGCTCGTCAAGAGCCTCCCCAATTCTTCGCACCACTGCTTTTGCACTTTCGATTTCTGCACAAGCAAAAGACCTTTCTTGGTTTACGAGTTTTTTAGCATCTTCCGAAGCCTGCAAAAAAAATATCGCGTTTTCATACCTTGAAAAAATTAAAACAAAGAGTTACATTTTAAAAATTATATATTGGCAAACTACATGATCATCATTATGATTATGAATTACTCACTAGACCAAATCCACATAATGCCAATTTTACAAAAGAATTACTATATGCTATCAGTGAAAATAATCAAAATCACCTGTTTAAGAAAGTTTATGAGTTTCTTGACTTCGAACTTCTCGTGTATGAGCTCCCCTTCATTTTGAGTCAACTTTACTGCCAATGCTTCCACCTAGGTCAAAGTATCCGCAATACAGCATAAATATATGATTTTTTATCTTTATTTGTATTGTCATAACAGGAAGCTTCCTGAAGCATATGTAGACTAACAGAAGACTATTATGCAAAAATAAAAAAAAACAAAATCAGAAAGGGTATACCATAGAGATAGCTTTTTCAACATCTTCTTTATTTCGACCAGCTAATCTTCCCCTTAAGAATTCCAAAGCATCTCTGAGTTTCTTCAAAAGTACATGACCTTCTAAAGAAGCCACCTCTCTGAGCTTAGCCTATATATAAGAACGTGATGCAATTTATGTTAAGCAATACAATGATAAAACAATAAATATAATAATTTACTTCATTAACAATCATTATGATAGTCACAAGGTTTTATTTTTAAACGAAAAAGTTTTAGACTTTTTAGTATACCTCATCAGATAACTTAGCTGCAGCAGACAAATTCTTGTCAAATTTACTGGCAAGGTCACGAACTGAGAGACGTTTGTGTTGATCAGATAACTGCTCGGTTTCTTGGGCAACAACCTCTTTCAATGGTGGGCCCTTACTATCCACCGTTGCTTCATCCAAAATCTCATAATTAGGGCCTAATTTGTATTTGGGGAACTTGTTTGATTTGAAACTAACATCTGCTGATACTGACTGAACCGCTTGCATCTGCATCACATCCTCAACTTCAGGGCTTACCTTTGTCATACTTCCACAGTTCCACCAATTATATGATCTACAAACACAAAATTGTATCATTATTAGAGCCAAGTATAGAATATGTCACAATCTTCTTGTTGATTTACAGTTTTACACTACGGGTAAAAGTATGTTGGCTAGATGTATTTCATAGTATATTTACTGCATTCTGGCATTCTGCCAACCAATTATCTGTATGTGGAAAATCAACAGTCAACAACTAATACATGAAAAAAAGATCCACTATTATAGATTAAATTGTGAATTTGTTTAACTCAAAATCACTGGGTCCCAATTGAAATCTTGAACTTGAACTCCTTGCTACCAGATCTTATGTGATCTTTAATAAATTTCTTCAATACTAAGTAAAACACTCATTAATCATTATCCCAAAGAAAAAGAAAAAAATAAAACAAGAAGAAGAAGAAAAGAAGTTCATGATTGCACTTTTGAGAGTCAAATGCGTCTCTTTTCCATTTACATTTCATGAAAATGGAGCCACAGAATGACTACTGTTTGACTATGAAACATTGTTCCAGGATCTTTTCAAGTTTTATAAATTTCTAGGGATAAAACCACAAAGCTACATATTCTGAATTTCTGTTCTTAAAAAGTCAAAGTTGGACTTCTTGTTGACAATGAAGTACCAAACATACAGCAGGATATCAGATCTACTTGGAGTTCTAACAATGGATCGATTATCTTCCAAAAGAAATTTATAACATAAAAGGTTGAACAAGAAACCTACAAAATGAGTAATAATTTAGTAAAAGCGTATAAAATAAAATAAAATAAGAAGAAGAAAAAAATATTAAATAAAAATAAAGAAACATGCTCTCACCTTCAACATGAAATACGGGAATTTAACTGTACTGACAACGAACTTCAAACCTAGGTTATAGTTGCGAACATCATAATTCATCACCACCAAACAATATTTCCTTAATTTTTGTTTTTTTATTCTTAAAAATGAATTTCATCAGAAATTGTCTCAATCACAAGTACTTTTCCAACTACATTACAACAACTACACCAACTATATAAAAAAATCCCCGATCACGAAAGAAAATAAGGTTAATTCTTGATGAAAACAAAGATCATGATCGCAAAATAGCAAATAAATTAAGCATTACAAAGCATAGAAAACTATAAACCCTAAACTGGAGAGTAGAGAGAGAGAGAAGGAGAGGTGCACTTACAGACAAGAGTGAAGAATGTGTGAATTAGTGTGTGAAAAAATGGTGGTAGAAAGTGTTTCACATGGTGGTTGTAGAGAGAGAATGTAGGGAGGGAGAGAGAGAAAGAGGGAGAATGATTTGAAGGAGTGATGGTTGTCTGAGAAGAAGAAGAATCCCAAAGAAGGAGATGTCTGTGTATATGCTTTTGAAAAGCAAGAAATGAAAATAATATTGAAACTGAAAAGGAAAAGCTGCCCCCAGCTCCAAACTCACCTTGGTCCACCATAACCAAAACACATCAAAACTTAGCTTAATTTCTAATAATATAATAGATGCCATTAAATTAAACATTTTTTTATTTCAAGTGATTAAGATATTTAAACTATCTTGTAGAGTACACCAATTAATCCTATTTAGAGGTGTTTGTTTTAGCTTATTTGGGTTTATTTTTCGGGCTTATTTTTTATAAGCTCGTTTTTTCCGATTTATTTTTTATAAGTCTGGCTTATTTTCATTTTGTATCTCATAATAAGCTTAAAAGTCAGAAAATAATCCAGAAAAAACTAACTTATAAAAAATAAGCCCCTAAATAAGCTGAAACAAACACCCCTTTAGCTCAAACCCTAACTCAAAAGAGGGATTCCTAATTCCTTCATGAAAAAATTGATTTATTTATAGTAAACGTATGTTTTAAATACAAACACACAAAGCGACACAACTGAATCTAGAAATTACGCAAGAGAACATACTCATAGGGGCTGTTTGTTTGCTGCTTAATAGAACCATTCAGCATTCAGTATATTTGATTGCTGCCTCTGAATGAAGACTGTGCTGAATCATTTTCCCTTAAAGTGCATTCTGAATCATTAAGCACCAAGTATTTTTACCCTAATACTCCTTCTTTCACACTTTGTCTTGTTACACAATCATATCATATCTTATGATATAATATATCACTATTAAGGTTAAAATGATAATTTGCATCTTTCAGATTGTTCATTCAGAACCTTTATCAAACAACATGTCATATTCAGAGACAGATTCATTAAACGATTTTTCAACACCACCCTCCAATCATTCTACTCGGTTTCTTCAAACATTATTCAATCGCTTTACTCAATCACATGAAGAAAATTCACCCTTCATTTCCTCCTCCCTCATAAGTCATATTTACCACATCCTTGATCCTCTTGTCATCTTATTTGTATACAACTATACACTTCAGAGTATGCGCGGGAGAGAGATGATGGTTGACTAGTTGGGGGAGGGAATAGCGCTTTTGACTTGTCAAATTGGGTGCATCACAAATCACAATATCACATTACAAAAGATTCTAAAAATATGTTATATAGTTGGACAGTAAAATAAGGAAATTACTTAAAGTTGATATATTTAGAAAATTAAACGTTGTGTATTTGAGTTATTTTTTAAAAGAAAATGAAAGGAAAGGAAAGAACTATCAAAGTTGTGTGTTCTTAAGTTTTTTAAAAAAGAAAAGGAGAGACTCTTTGTTTAAAAAATTATTCCTCTTAAATATGAGATGGTTTAGAAGGAAAAAAGTCCCACTTCATTTCCTTGCTTTTCTAACTCAAAAACACAACTTAATTATTCATTTTCTTTTCCTCTCACTTCTTTCCTTAAAAAATCGGAGCGAAAATATTATTTTGAGGTGATTTATACACTAACAATTATGATGTTTATACCCATAGAATCTTATTATTAATTATTTATATCGAAATGTTCAAGGGAAAATTGTCCAATTAGACTGTTTTTGTTGCATATGACAATATAAAACGTACCTCCAAACACCCTCCCATATGGAATCTGGAATCTATAAAACGAAACAATTGAGCGCAAAATTCTACTCAACCTCAAAGCAAAAATGGCGGACAAGGAGAAAACGGTTTGCGATTCTTTATTGTCTGCTCGTGATCAACATCAGAGCAAGGTAGAGGAGGAAGACGATGATTTAATGGCTTTCTATGGATCCGAATCCGGGTGGGTTGAAGCACGTACCCATTGCGATCATCTCGATACACTGTCTTCTGATCTAACCCACATCCCGACACCGGACACTTCCTGTAACAGGTTTCACTTAAACTACAATTATTTACAACCAAATTACATGCTGCTCCGTTCCAAAATCCATTCGGATTTCTTCAGGCAATGTTTGTATGTGCTGGTCATCAAAATTTTCAACTATAGTTTTACGCTTCTCTTGGATTTTGATCTGAAAATCATCTTCTTTTCATCTCGAAATCTGAAGTGCTTAGATACACGTTATCAAGGTTTAGAATCGGTATTGGAGCTTGTTCAGATGGAAATTTGGATAACTGTGCCATGATTTTGATCCCAAGCAATGGAATTAGGGTTACAAACAAACCCAAACCGCTTTCTTATTACGCTTTGTTAGGAAACTACGACAATTTACAATCTAAAGCAACAGTCATAGCGAAGTCGGAGCTGGAATCCATATGCCATTTATTTAACAATAAGTTTGTATTTTATTGATGAACAATAGAAGATGAATTCAACCTTTGGAGCTGATTTTTTTGTCTCTATATCTTATCTTATTTTTGGTCATAAATTTAATCTGTAGATCATCTGTAAAACATTATATGTTTTGCTTACTGACAATGTTATTGCATTGTTACATTTGAAGGTGCCATCATCCTGCTGAGAATTGGTTGTGTTTGAGCTGTAAGGATGTCTTATGTAGCAGATTCATTAACAAGCATATGCTTGAGCATTATCAGCAACAAAATCATAGTGTAGCACTGAGTTACAGGTACAATCAGAAACTAACTTCAAATTTTTATAAAACACTTTTGTGATTTTTTATAAATTATTACAATTACCAAATCTATGTTGGTTTCTTCGTACAGTGATCTATCAGTTTGGTGTTTTTCTTGCAATTCATATTTGGATGCTCAAGTAATGCCCCCTCTTCGCCCCGTTTATGAAACTGCTTACATATTGAAGTTTGGTGAAGCCCCACCATTTCGGACGATTGAGTGCTTGCAATTAGGGGGTGGTTCCAGTTCAGGAAACTAGAAGTGTTTGTTATTTCTGTTTTTAGAGTTCTTGTTTTCTCCTTTTTAGAGTTAAGCTTGTAACAACAACAAGAGAATGAAATCTATGTGTTCAGATCTACCACCAGTTTAGTTTTTATAAGAAATGTAGATGGTTTGCTTTCAGTTTTTAACCTAACTGACATGACAACCTGTTTGTCAATGTACAAGAACAAGAACCGTTCTGAGTTGATAAAAACTGAGATGTCTAAAAGTGTTGGAACAGAGAAGTAAAAGAAGCAATTTCATACCAAAAACAAGTAAATTAAAGTTCTTATATTTAGCAATTTTTTAAGTTAATGTTTGAGCAACAAATTGAATCATTAATAATCCACCCCCGGTGACTTCTATGAACATAAATTGCTGGTATGAATAGATTACTGGTCGAAAAATGTCATGGATCCTTGTAGATCACATACACGATGCTCACAGTCCAGCTTCCCCCATCTTGCATCAACTCGTTCACATGGGAATGTTGGCTTCCCAAGGCTACAAGATGAACCATAATAGTTAAGACTTTAACAACTTGTGGGATATGATTGAATGAAAAAAAGAAGCTTTTTTATTGATTAGAGGCACATAATATGTACACAACTTAGCTGATAGCCAAGCAAACAGTAGAAATAGTTTTTTTTTTCATTAGTCTGTAGACGGACCCATTTACTTGTGAATGAATAATCTTGAGTTGTCTTTAGTTATTAAGGGAATGTGTCAAACAAGTTGGAAGTTGTCCCTCTAATTTTAATACATACAATCTCTATGTTATTTAAAAATTCAGATAATCATTGTAATTTATGGTTTTCGCAATCATATCAACAGAAATCATCTATAAGAACCCAAAAAATTCAAAATGGACAAAAAAAACATTCCCAGGTAACTCAACCAACCCAGTCCATTTTCACCTATACTAGAAATGACTGTTTTCAACCCTAGGCCTTTTGACTCAATACTCAACCCCACCCATCTTGTCAATACTATGAAAAACTAGGGATGGTCCAAATTTCAAAATAGTAAATCAAATAAGTTGGATTTGAATGCTTAACTAAAACTGACAACCAACACTATCGCTATGCTTTCCAGGTTATTATAAAATGCCATTTGGCATATCAAGGCATTCCACTTTGTATTTTGAAGGAAGCATGGGACCTTTAGATATCAAAATTTTATTAACATTTAGAAAATACAAGTTACCTCCTGTTAACAACATTGTGCACTCGACAAAACCACTGGGAAAGTTCAGCTTGGGAACCAGCCTGTACAGGATTTGATCTGTCAAACATGTATCACATGATTCCCAGTTAAAAGTAAAACCAACGCGTATTTGATGCTTTCCATATGTCAAAAGGCGCTCTTACTTCTGATCTCACATTATGACATATTCCAAAATCTTTGAATCAACCAAATGTAGATAAATTTCAGCATATTATTGAAAAAACTGCAACGGATGCTGTAATTTACATATTCCAAGTTTAATGATGAAATAGTACATATTCTATGTACAATAAGGCAAAGGCAAATAGGCAATACCTTAAAACTTCTTTGAAGTGGTCAGCACATTCCTTACAAGGGTATATGCGAGATATTATTGCCATCTGCAGTAAAAATATCAATTCCATCAGTTCCATCATGCTACACGCCTTTTGCCTTTCAGTATAGCGCTAAATGGTACATATAAATTCCATGTACAAACACATTTCTTAAACTTTTCTTTTTGCCTTTTATGTTGGAAATAATGATATAATTTATACAAACACCACAGCCCCACCGCCGGAGATAACCGCCGACGGCCGTCAGCCGCCGTCTACCGCCGTTAGTTTGACGGAGAACCGCCAGTAACCGTCGGAAAAACCGCCGGTCACTAGTCTATAAATAGGGCATTTGTACACAAGTTATTGTAATCCGATATACAATCAAAAGTTTATGTAGTTTCAGTTTATAAATCAAAGTTTAAGTTTAGTTTTATGAGTTTTTTTGAAGTTTGATCCTGTCAGGGTTCTTCTACATATACCAGTGATCGAAAAGGAGAACAAACTAACATTTGATTAATTAAGCAGAAGCAAAGACATTTTTACCCCACCTACAAAGCATGCTTATATGCTAATAGCTAGATCTATCATGATGTATTTTATAGTTGAAATTACCTATACACACACACATATGTAAAAAGCGATAACTTGACTTGCAGTTAATTATATATATTACATATACAGAATTAAAACACACATTAATAAATGAGCAACGCATCCCACATTTATTTTCATCAAACATACGAGCTTCATTGATTGAAGCTCACCATTATAAAGATCGATCAATATTTGTTTGAGCAGCTAGAAAAACAAATTAATTAATGTGTATATATAGTTCTAGAGTACGTACGTACTTTCTTGCATTTGATCGATCAGTAGTTATTGGCTACAGCAGTTAATCTTTGTTGCAACGTAGAGAGATCATTAGTACTACAAGCAGGCACTGAAGAATCGTTCGCCTCATGATTTGATGATGTTTTCTTCGTCTAGCAATACAAAAATTAATTAAGGGAACGTTAATAATTAATTTAACGCATGGAATTGAGCTTGATCAGAAAAGTTAATTAGTTAATTGGCATTATTTAATAATTTGTACGTTATAAATTGAAGGAATTTGAATTTACCAGCTGAGATTGGATAGAGTGAAACAAGCGTCCGTTAACTTTACTGCAAGTGCAGGTTATAACACTAAGACCTTGTTCAGAAATTGCTTTTAGAACTCCTGAAAGAGGGAAGCCATCTTCTATTAAGCAACTGTTGATCAAAATCTGAAATATTATTCCCCTATCCTTATTACAAGATGATGATGATGATGATATTGAGCTGCTGCTGATTGAGACTGTCACTGTATTAGGGAGCAGATTTTTTTCATTACTCGTGTAATTTGTGGACGACTGATCATGATCATCAACATGACCTGCAGCAGGAAAACTTGTTTCGTCCACGAATTTCTTGAGCCGATCTCTCTTCACACTTAGAACTTTAACGTTTTCTTGCATGTGTTTTATGTACTTCACTGCCTGATGCATATGATCCGAGGTAGATCGTTTTCCCTAATTAATTAATTAATTAACACGCTCAGTAAATAATATTAATAAATCAATTAGCTAGCTAGGTTTATATATATAGGAGAGTGATACACCAAATTAATTCCATTTCGTAGTTTTTCGGTATAATAAAAAACTCAGATCTTGATCGAGGTTCATATGTGTATTGTCACAATTAATTATCAAGAGATCGAAATTACACTAATTAAGTAGCTAGCGAGCTCACTAACCTTGACGAATTCGAGGGGAAGTAGACCCCTAAGTGATGCATAAAGCTTAGCCATCTCTTGCCTGCGCTGCCTTTCGGTCTCTCTATGAGCCAATTTTCTTTGTATTGTGTGTTCATGATCTTTACAATGATCTTCTAGACCTTGATCAGTATAATTTGCTGAATTAGGTTTAGACGAATTAGGCGATAGATCTTCGTGCTGCTTCCTGGCCTTGGTGATCAGTAGTGAAGAGTTTTTTGTAATATTAATGGCCTGCTCCATTGTAACATGATCATAAACCTCCACTACATGAAGGTCTTGTTGATTTCTTCTTGCCTGTTGTTGGAAGGAAATATTATTTGAACAAGGAATCTGATTATTATGTAATACCTGCAGGTCATCACTTTTCTGGAAAGAGAACATAATATTAATCAATATACGATCGATATATGCTCGCTATAATCTTGGATTAATTATATATATATAACCCACCAACAGGATTTGATCAACCACTCATGTATTCATGGGATCGATACAAGTATATATAAATAGTGATTATAGAGATACGTCTGGTTACAAGATCTTCAACGGTAGGGACGATATATGATCGGCTTATCAAGATTTCTTGATATCTTTCCTATTATTTATATATTAACGAGGAGGGATCCGGTGAGAACACATGTTAAATGGAGAACGGTGAGAACACTTATAGGTCAATCATTTAATTATATAAATAAGACATTTAAAATCAATCTACCTTAATTAAATCAAATCATTAAAATTCAACATACCTTAATTAACCAAGATTAATCTCAGCCATTAAATAAAGATCATTCATGGGCTATAAACTGTTCTTCACGTTCAAACATTAGGAAGTGTTCTCATTTGATCCTACCTCATATATTAACTAGTATTTTGTGTATATATAAGCAATTTAAAATATCTAATGTGTACCAGCACCTTAGCTTTTTTTTTTCTTTTTAAAGGTATTATATATATTGTAACCGGAGTTAATTAATTTTTGCATATTAATTTATGTAATTATTTGTGTTATACAATAATCAATCAATAGGAGAATGTTAACCACAGCTTTTAGGGTTGTGGATAAGAATAAAAATGGTAATTCTAGTTTTTTAAAATGAAAATCACAACTTATGCCATCATAATTAACTTTCTATAATTTATATTGTTATCTTTTAATTAGTTTTTAACTTTTCTGACATGAAACAAGGTTGTCATTTTTAAAAACTAAAACTAACATTTATTTTATTCTTATCTACAGCCCTAAGGTTAGCATTTTACTATATTATATATAAAAGAATGATAACCACAACTCTTATAAAATTAAAAGTATATTTATCGTTACTAGATTATTATTGCCATATTTAGTTTGAACTTTTCATTTTTTATGATTTTAAATTTTTTAAAGATAGTCTATTAAATTTTATTTTTCAATTTCATGCCATTTTATTACCATTATCGTCATTTTTTAATGAAAAACTATATTATTAATACTTTTATTCATAACTCTTAGACCACCCGCATAGGCAAGGAACCCTATTGATAGGGTAACATGGGAACACCAAAACACCAAATTGGGTTCCATCGAGTAACATGGGAACACCAAAACACCACTTTGGGTAAGTGGAGATTGGGTTGTGGAACTCGTTTCTTTTTTTCTTTTTTTTTCTTCCCTCTCACATTTAATATATATATTTTATTAATATTTGATATGGGGTTGAATAGGGTTGGATGTGAGGGTTTGTAGAGTAAGTTGAGTCGAAGGTGAAAGATGATATGGATGCTGATATGACAGTTGGGTAAGTTAGATTAAATACTGGTGGTCTAAGTAGAACCTCACATTAAAAAAAACATTGTCATAAAAGGGGTTATTGTTAAGTTGTTAACAGTTGAATTCAGACAAAGATAATGTATAAAAAGTAAAGGAATACCAAAACCATATGATGTTTTGTTGGGAATATCTAAAATAGAAAGCACTTTAACCCCACCCTCTAAAAGCTAAATGATTATGTGTGTGTATATATATATATATATATATATATATATATATATATATGTGTGTGTGTGTGTGTGTGTGTGTGTGTGTGGATCTCCAATATGATTGTATTTTGATCGTTTATTCTCGACGAAAGCATCTTTCATTTTAACTACCGATCTCCTCCCTTTAAAAAGGTTCGTGGTAGGGTACAACTATTTTCTGGTCACTAAAACGTCTTATATATTTATAATATACTTTTACGTAATGACAAACTATAATTAAGCAGTGTTAGAAGCTGCTGAAGAACCTGAAGGGATGAGCACAAGCTCGCCGGTACTTTGCTTTCTAGTTGGAAAATGTATCTTTAATATTTAATATATATTAAAAGAATAACGTTATGATTTTATTATATTATTTTTAAAAAAATTTCACCAATCATGTCCCTTTATTTTCTCAAATGTTTTAAAATAAGTTGTTTTTACGTTAAAAGTCAAAACCTTAAGCATTGCATATTGTTTAATATTTTTATTTTTTTAGGTGATTTGGTTTTTTAACATTAAAATATTTTAACAAAAAGATTAATCCAAATAATTTAATAAATACATTTAGTGATTATTTATGTAAACACGTAAACTAATTTAATTAAATGAAAACATTGAATTTTCATTATCCAATTTATGATACTATTTTATTTTGAGAATCCATTTTCGAAAATGTGTCATAACATATTATTTCAAGTATCTTCTTTCTTTGTTATTTTTGTTTTCTATATCGACGGGGATAATCACGATTCAAGCTACTATGATTCACATATAGCAGCTGTTTTTTCTTCACGTATGCATTTGTTAAGAGATTTATCTTCTTCATTGATTACTTTTCAATTTAAAGAATAAAAAACCGTTTTCATCAACTCCAAAGAGAACTTCAATGGGATAGTCTTAAAAAAACAAGAAAACACGGTTAACCAGAACTATAGACGACAATCATTTCAGAACTTAGCAGTATCGATTACAAATGATAGAAGAACACAAATGCGTCTAAGCGATATATCTAACAATACGTTTTATATTAATTCATAAACTTATTCCATAGTCATGTATTATTTGTTTCTTAAACCTAATTAACTTTTTTGTTGTTTATTCATATCCACTATATAAAAAATAGTATTGGTGGAGAACACAAACAATGCTCGTGACCTTCGTTATTCAAATAATTTTTGTATGCTTTATTATTGTTTAGACAAAGTTTGTTCTGCGATCTCTTTATACAATATAATATGTAACCTCTACCCGACCCTAACCACCCCAACCCAACCCAACCATAGGTGGTGACGACTAGTAGTAGGGGGAGTGGCGGCGGGCGGCATCAAGCGGTGCTAGGTGGTGGTCAGAGGAGGCAGTGACGGCGACGGGTGATGGGAGCGGTAACAGGTGGCAATGGTGCTGGAGGCTACGACGGCCGTGATGGTGGTAGCGGCGATTGGTGGTGAGGGCAGTAACGAGCAGTGGCAACAGGTGTTGGGCCGATGGTGTGCGGCGGCGGTAGAGGAGATGGCAGGTGGTACTTGGTAGGTGGTGGCGGGGGGGGGGAGGGTAGTGGATGGTAGCATGCGGTGGGTGGTAGCATGCGAGGGGCGGTGAGTTGTGACGTTGGTGAATGATAAATTGATGATGGCCGGTGGTTGTTAAAATAAAATTGTAGTTTAATATTAAATAGGTCGACCTAGACAGATCTTGGATCGACCCCGTAGTGATCCAATTAAATGGGTCGACCTGTTGGATCACTTATTTGGTCAATGGATCTAGTTTTTTGACTCGTTGAATCATATAAATGGAGCAGATCGGATTGGATCTAAATCAAGATCCAACCCATTGACACCTCTAGTTGACAGTACCTTGTTGGTGAGAAGTGCTTGTTTCAATGGAATCTCATGTTTGTTTTATGATGGTTATGAACAGGGGCGGATCCAAATGGTCCGGAACGGAGGCACATGTCATCAGTCGGCTGAGCATATGATATGGAAAATTTTGAGTTTTTTAACAAACTGTTACTCGTCAAATTTTAAGGTGTCACAAGTGACTTTTCATGCTACATTAACTTAATTAAAATTCTAAAAATATTTTATAAACACGAGAAATCATAGTCAAATATACTTTTTTTTGTTTGTAATATATTCTCTTGTGTTTAAAATACGAATTAGGCTATTAATAATAATATAAATTTTATTATACTACTATGAAATTGTCACGTATGCTAAGTTTTATTAGCTTTCTATGTTTTATGTAAATCTTAGTTAAAATATAGATTTATACATGTACGTATAATTATTTGTAAAGTTACATAAAAGAAATATAAAAAGAATAGGAATTAATTTTTATACCGTGTGCGTAATGTACATATTTCTAAATTCTAATCTAGTTTAAATAAATACATAATTAACAACAATATTTGTATAAAAAATTAAAAATACATACAACTATACAACAAGACACCTTATAAACTACGAAATTCTTGTATTTATATTTTTATGAAAAAAAATCCATGAGCTAAACGTGATATATATAATCCATTCTACATTGTGAAGGCATAATGAGATCTACTTTTGCAATAAGATAAAAGGTAAAAACAAATAAAGTTCATTTGCAAATTATTTAAAACAAAACAAAACAAAACAAAAAAAAAAAAAGCCATTGATGAGGCAATCTTCATTTTGAAGCAACCTTCACCGGTTTTTAGGGATAATTGTTCTTTATTACATTTACGAAAATGAGACCACATATAATTATATTATACTCTTTTTTATTTTTCCTTATTATTCTCAGCTTTTGGGTTCAAATTCCTTTCTGTCGTAACATTACTTACAAAATATATACAAAATTCTATATATTATTTCATCATCTTTCTACCAACTAAGTTATGACATGTGTATTTCACTAAGTTTTTTTCTTATTACTACACTTGGTTTTAATACATGTCTTAATCATATGAGTAAAAAGATATAAAACCTCTCTTAAAAAATATATAGAAAATTCGTGTAGATTTTTATACCAGTTCAATAAAACCAACAATATATATATATATATATATAGAGAGAGAGAGAGAGAGGGGGGTTCAAACGAGAACTGTTTTTCGTACGAGAACTGCGAGAACCATTTCTGGCCAATCATTTAATTTCCTGTCTTTTT
>JAUEJL010068954.1:0-16931 GCA_032274825.1 Drosophyllum lusitanicum | reverse complement strand
TATGTAAAAGACTAATAGTAAACTAAGATTATAATACCAAATTACTTTATGTAAAAACAAATTTTAGGATTAAAATTAAAAAAAAAAAAAATTTAATTAATATAAAACAGGGTCAAACCGGGTTGAAAATGACCGGTTCGACCGCTAAACCGGTCGGGCCACTCTGGGCCGCAAAATGCCAAAAAACCGGTATACGTTGACCTGCTCTTGTGGCCGGGTCCCGGGTCAACCGGCCGGGTCGACCCGGGTTTTAAAACATTGCCGAACACTAAAAGTGTGTATTAGATGTTTTAAACGAAATATGCTGGTAAGTTGTTAAAATAAGTAATTCTAAATTTACCATTTTCTCTAAAAGAGTCGGAGATATTATTATATTTGAGCTGGAGCTTGGATATATATTTGAAACGAGTCTTTATCGAGTATAACACACACATGTTCATTTTCTATGACTCAAACATGTATAGTTTTCAAATCTTGATGAGCCTAAGTATAGAAAACATCATTAAAGTTCGTCGATATCAAGTTAGGTCTGAGTTTATCTTAAAATTCTCAAGCCGAAGCTTCAGCTTTAGCTCGATCATCATTACTCTATCACAACCCTAGTCTAACTTTTGGAATTAGGAAAGAAGCGGTAATCCAAGCAAATTATGTGTTACAGCACATAATTTCGATACTTGGTCGAGTCTAAGTAATGCCGAAATAAGAGTTTAATAGTGCCTATAAGAGTAAGTTTAGGCATATAAGCCAAATATGTAATGACCTAAAAACATTAATGAATGATGATTCATGATACCATAATGTAGCCTAACTAACTAAGCTTGTTTATATCATAATACTATTACCTTTTAGAAAAAAAATGTAGCCTTTTTCTTGAATTGTTTAAAGAATTGTTATGTTTATAATTGATTATCAATATATGATATTCAATTAAGAACAAAGAAAAAATATTACTGGAAGAGTGTTGTTGATAACATCCCCTCTATACCCTACTCACTCACACAGACATATTACAATTTTCAAGACATGTCAAATCATGGTAATATACTTACAGTACATCAAAAGGTCAACTTGAGTGCTATGATCCTAACCCTTACCGGAAATCTTTTCTTATTGGAAGTCATAAATGTTATCCCAAATAACTCATCATGACTGCTATGTGGACTTTAGAATTCCAGGATAATGTTGTAACGGATATGGATCATTGCTTTTCCCACCTTATGATGTATGCTAGAGAATTGACCTATTGACGTGACATGTGTATGTGAGAGAAAGTGGAGTACACCTAACAGCACCCTATTGTAATACTCGTAAATTTCAAGAAACTATATTTGGGCTGTTAAACCTTTGTGAATTGACTATATATTTTTGCCAAATGAATTCTTTCTATATAAAAATAACCATATCTATTGTGAAATCTATGTTCATTATCAGAACTTGACCAACCACTGTATTATTTATATGTTAAAATCAGTTAGTCTGCCACAGCAACAAAAATACAGTTACATTCAAGTCTTTTCAAGTTTCTTCCACAGATAGAACGCCCTTCTAATAACCGAATCAAGCGAAAAACCTTCTGCATAAGCTCCAATCGCTGTCAATAGGTTCGTAAATTTCTCCCCGTTGTCCTGTGCCAAATACAAATTTCATCAAACCAGTGGAAATACCAAACACAGGTGAAAGCTAAAATGAAAATTGGTAAAACAGGTCAAAAGTTGTTTGAAGGGTATTTTAATGCATAAAACCTCATAAATCAATTTTATCTTTCAAAAAAGAAAATACACTATTATTGCAATAATTTAAGCAATCAATTAGGCACACTGATTGATTATAAAAAAAATTTGGGCAAAGAATGTCTCAGGTCATAACCCGAACCGTACAAAAGTTATGACCCGTGATCCAACCCATCCATTTTCCACCTCTAGGAAATACCAAATGCTCAAGAATGCAGCAGTATGAAGTAACAACCTCCGGTTTCTTGAATACAAGATCACTGATGGAAAATGGAACCATGTAGTGAGGAAGATCTGAACGTAAAAGTGCCTGCCAGAACATAATAGAATTAGAATGTCACGAAAGCCCTAAAAGGTTACTACTTTAATGTAAAAGAATATAATGTTCATAATTCTTATTCAACAGTCTCACAAAACTATAGTTTGCCAACAGTTGATATGTTAGAATGGTGATATTGCTAGTCACTTACCAATTCTTTGCTTAATAATGCCTGCTCTTTGTTTGCCATCAAAGCCTACATGTAAAATTATGAGTCAGCTATTAACTGTCTCTGCTATATATAGCCACAAAAACTGAATGCTATAAATTTTCCAAGGCAAAAGAAATTTCCCTCTTGGGAAAGTAAAACAAGGCAAAAGAAAATTTCATAAAATTATTACTTCGTTATTATACAAATGAAGATAAATATGAAATAAGCAATTGAACCTTTTTTATTCGCTCCTCTTCAACTTGGTCAATATGTTGCAACAAATTCTCCAGTGTACCTTTAGAATTCAGGTGCACAAGCAATAAGTTAGAAATATCATCTACAACAACTCTCATAAACAAAGGTGGAAGAAACTAAAAGACTAATGTAAACACGAATTTTTTATTTTATATTTTTCTTTTTAAGCATAGAGATAACGTCACCAAAGTGACCTCTTTGGTGACTCCAATGGTAGGAATGACAAACATATGGAAGGAAACGCTGAAAGATCTAATTTTGTCTCTCTATCAAAAGCAAAACAGAAGTAAGATTATTCAAAATGAAATTGGAGATTTACAAGTTTATATACCAAATCTTGATATTAGCTGCACTGCATGTACGTCCCCGATTCCATCAACTCCTGCATTGACATACTTTTATCAGATGATAGAAATGTGACTTTATCGTTAAGTAGCTATTCTTCGATGTGATTCCAACGGGTTCTAGCCAAGGTACTGGTACAAGACGATGTAAATTCAAATATGGATCTCTGATATCTGTATTTATATATACCGGTTCTTTTTTCTGCCAGCAAATGTACTATCAATAATAAATACATCATGGGGTTGTGATAAAGGCTCAATGGAACACAAACAATACAAAATGTTAGTAGTAGTAAATTAAATCGAGCTTTGACATTGCTGAATCATGAATTAGGATAATGATTAATTACCAATTAAGTCATATATAGATTAAGATCAATAATGTTTTGCAAAGAAGATAAAGTCGATTTCGATGCGTAAGATTATCTTTGAATGTTTCAACTCAAGGACAAGGGTTGAATATCTTCAAGAAGTTTATCCTAAGGACACATACCAGGGTAAATTCTGTTTTTAGTAGTTGGGAAATATCAGAAAATAGTATATGGAGAACCTGGTGTCCCATTGGGCCTGGATATTGTTACATGTTAAAGGATTTTGTTATTGACTGTAGAGTTTATTGTATCACAGGCTCACAATATAAAAGTGGCTTTTGGTTTATTACCTTCTATATGTGATCACAAATGTACTATCAACAATAATGTGAAACCTGATACAACCAAAAAATATCATTCTAATAATAATAACGGGAACCAAAAACAACCTGGTATGTTGTCAGATCTGTCGCCAACAAGTGACATTACATCCACAAACTGAGAAGGTTGTAGTGCTCCATACTTTTTAGCAAAATCCTCCATTCCAAATGAAACCATTCTGTAGAGACATGACAAAATAACAAATATGTGATGAATGGAAAGGCTAATTAAAATATCTCATAAAGACCAGTGGAACGAGTAGACAATCGCCCTAAGAACTTTTACCGAAAAAGAGAAGGAAAATAAAAGGATTCAAAGGAAAGCATCATGGTGATACTCACTCAAAACCACGAGGTGCGATTCGAAGAAGACGCAATGAAGGAGATAATATCTGGAAAAAGTCTTTGTCAGGAGAGACAACTCGGACCTGTAACAAAGCAAGTAGCAACTTAGATAAGAACTTCGTAACCAATATAACATTTCATAAATTATGAGCGTCTCGTACTAGAACTTTTAGTAATATAAATTAAATTACCCCACTTAGAGCAACAAAGTTCATCAAAACACAGATATGTGTCAATTAAAGTACAAACACAATACCTATTCTTTTAACTATGACTCAGCACTATAAGAATGATATGATAGTGTCATGCATCTGAAAGAGTTGCAAAATTTACCTTAAACCCAGCATCAACACTGCGCATAGCCAAGGTCCCAATAACATCATCAGCTTCAACACCAGGAACCTATCTTGAAAACATAAATACATCATAAAAAAAACACAGTAACTGATAGATTTTATACAGATGTGGAAATTTCGACCCATTAACTATGAAAGTATCCATTTAGATTGCTTTTTTTTATCTCTAACAGACCACATGAACAATTAGTGAAAAAGAGGAAGGGTCCTACAGATTTTATTTTTATGCATACCACCTCCTAAATTGTTATAGACAAAGTAAAATAGATAAATTATTAAAGTAATCATAATTAATGTAGTAGTTATTTTACAGGTTCTTTAAAAATATTGACAAATAAGTGTTTGAAAGTCATCCAACCCAACCCGGACTGTTTCAACAGTACTGAAAATGTCAACGTTTTAAACCAAACTCGTTGTCCCACTATGGCATCACTCAACCCGCCCATCTTGCCACCTATAAGTCTTAAGCAACAACAAACCTCTTACCTCAATGACTTTAATGGACATTGCTTTAATGGATGCTTTCAAGTATTGAAGACCCTGCACTATTGTATCCGGAGTCGGGGGACGATTGCTCTTGTATGAGGGGTAAAGAGTGTGCCGAAAAGTCTGGCCTAATAAAAAAATTCAAGCATGTTGTATTTGTATCATATTAGATCCACATCGCATGATGTTTATCATGTGAACGCAGAAGCAACAATGAGAGAAGAGTCTGCTGCTGAATAATACAGTATAACAGACACTTTAAGAGAAGTTAACACAGAAGGTAGATGGCTATTTGATTGACACGGAAGAGTACATAATTCATGCAGTTAATGATTATAAAGGCTACTAAAACCACATATGTGAAGAAGGCACCATCTGTATTCTGCCATTTTTGTTAATATTTTAAAATCTATGTTATACTGATGTTGGATTCACTGGCACTTGCTTTCAAAAACCCCTCCTGAATGGAGTTCGAGTATTTGACCTCTTAAAAAAAGCAACAAACCCTTGGTCCAACCCTGGAATATTGAGCAGTTCCTGCAAATATTTGAAAGGCCACTAATGATTTAACCCTCAAACTTTGAACCTTATTTTTGGTTTAAGCCTTAAACTTCCTTTTCCTTGAATGATTTAAACCTTAAGCTTTGTTTGGAAACTGTTTTCTTAACTTATGTTTGGTTATGGTTTTACACTTTTTTACTGGCAACCGGATTGACAAGTCAAAACTAGTTTTCTCCTCTCTTTTTTTTTGTACTTTTTCTTTTACTGTAATTATGATTATTGTTAACTAAAATTCTAACTTATTTAAATAACCTTAACTCATTAATACCGATATTATCATTATTATTAACTTAAACAAAAATATTGATTTAAAACTAATTTATTGTTTACAAAATTAATAATCATAAACTTCTAACAATTTATAACATCTTAGTTATGTCTTTGGAGATTTGAATGTGTTCTTGAAGGTTTGAATGTGTGCTCTTGAGTCTTGACTACACCTATAACCAATGTCAGCCACCACCGTCAATCACTAGAAGACATATAAACACACGCAAATCCTTTAAAGCCTTGAATCAAACACACACATACACCCCAATCATTGAGTATGGACACGCAAGCACACACACAAACAGATACACAGATCGTTGGACACAAACATGAGCAAATCTACACATACTGACAAATTCATGAACACATACAGATCTCAAAACACACACACCCCAACTAATTAACTCAAGCACACACACACCCCAATGCCCCCAAACCAGTTTCAAAAGAACAAACACAAACACATGGGCAAAACTGGACACATAGGAAGACATACAAACACATACAAAAATTTTGAATCTACACAAATACAGACACCAGAACACACATCAACATTCGACACCCCCAAATCAACTTTAAAAAAAACAAATCGAAAAAGGTAGCAGAGATAGAAGGGGGGGAGAGAGAGAGCCGGTGGCGGTGGCGGGCTGATGATGGTTTATGAAGTGTGAGAGAGAGGAGGGGGTGTTTGGGTTGGTTTTAAAAAAATACATTTAGCATGTAAAACAGGTAAAAAGGGCCAATTAACCGGTTTTCGAAACTTTGGGGGTAAAAGCATTCAAAAAAAAAGTTGATTAAAACTAATCAGGTTCAACTTTGAGGATTAAACAGTTTTTAACTCTACTTTCACACCATCAACATTACCCAACCCCGCCTACTTTGAAATCATCTAATTCATAGTACCCTTATTTATCCAAGAAAATAACCAAATTTCCTTTAGTTGTAAAAGTTAACTTTGTCAAAAGCTACTTAAAATGAACCCTAAACTTTATCTTATTCTTGTATATTCTCACTAAATCTAAGAATACAGAAGTCTACAATTAAACAGATGTAACAACTTTTTAGGACAGGTAAAGACTACAGAATACTGACTCCGGTAGGTCAACTTCTTTAAAAGCTTCAGCTTATAAAAGGCCTAGGGCACCACATCATATGTAGTTGGGGTTTAAAATGCGTGTCTACTCTAGTGCAGAGGATTCTTTTTTTAAAGGAAAACTAGGGAATCACCAACGTACCACTCAGTCACCCGCATATCTACAATAAGCAACTAGACTATAGTCATCTGGAAAAAATCACAGTAAATCTATTGTATCAGGTAAAGACGGATTTAATTTCCATTTTCAAGAATAATCAATATACTCCTCATTCACTAGTGTCATTATTTAAGGCAAGAATCTAGAATATATAGACTTGAATTCCAAACTCAAAACAGGGATAAGAAATTTTAGCAAGCCTAGACTTTCCTGATTCTGGAGACACACACAAAGACACATGGCACCCAGACAGACTTTAGTTAAAGCAGTCATGGATGGTAGACTGGTAGCTCTAGCTACCTTTTTATAATTATAACTTATGAAATTACTTTGGGAAAGGGAGGGGAGATTTATATGGTTTTCTTTATAAAACTTTCCTTCTTACTTTAAGAGGATATAGAAGGAAAGGAAATGATTTTATAACTTCTTATAATGACATAAATGCCCTATTTATAAACCTTAAAATTATCAAGAATTTATATGCTAAGAATATGAATGTAAGTTTTTCAGTTTTCCTTCCCTTTCCTTCAACTTGAAAACACGGAAAACAATAAACTTTCCTTCACTTTCTTTCCTTTTTTTCAACTCAAGAATACGAAAAAATAGTAACCTTCATTTCTTTTCCTGTCCCTTCCTTTTCTCTCCCTTTCCTTTCATAAACTTATGGGCACCTCGTAAATGAATTTGGGGATAAACATTAGGGTAGAAAAGCATACCTTTTGCCATAAATTTTTGTCTGGACGACTGAGGCATATTACCAAAGCAAAACCCTGAAAATGTAAGTTATCAAAATAGGGCCTATATCTATGCTATATAGTATACATAAACATTCATAAACTAGTGGTAAGTAAATCAGAGGAAGTTCTGTTGTAGATTACCAAAGGTCTTTCAAGAAACTTTTCATACATACATACATACATACATGCATACATACAGCCGTACCCAATCCTGCCATAGTGGGGAAGGGGGAGGTAATATGTAGACAGTCATACCTCTACCAATGGGAAGAGAGACTGCTTCTAGAATGACCTCCGACACATACATACACACACATATCTATATACATACATATACATATACATATTCATATGTATGTGTATAAAGGAAATCAGCTGCACATTTAAGAGGTCTCTATGATCCTCCATCAAGCATAGTATTAAGAAGGTCGACAAAATCACAGGATATTATCCTAATATGTGGATTGTGCTATAATCATGATCCCCATATCTCAGCTATATGTCCTAGTTCTCTGTTTCTAGAAAGCCTGACTACAGTAAAGTTAATGTAGAAAGTGAGCCAATGGACTGGAGGAGGGAAACCCCTATGATGACCTGAAGATAAATACAAATGACAAAACTAAATTATTGCACTATATCTAACATGAATCCTAGCAATAAATATAGAAAATCTTCCAAGTTCATCAAGCTCACATGTGCAAATGGAGTAGCAGATATACCACAAGAAGGATGATATAATGATGATTGATGGGAAAAAAACATTGCACTAACAAAAATGAAGGGAATCAATATCAAGAGTAGACTCAAGATCTAAGCCTCACCATCATGATCAAAAACCACCTGCATGTGAAAAGAAGTTGGAAGTGAGCTTCAAAACCATATAAATAACATAGCACATAATAACAAAGAAGAGAAAGAGAAGGGGGAGAGAGAGAGAGAGAGATGATTGGACTTTACGAAGGCATAATTGTCTCACTTCATTAGACGAACAGAAACATAAAAAAGAGAATAACCATACCGCCACATGTGATGGAGTAAATTCCAAAACATCAATTATCTGCCAAGAAAAAAAATCAATGAATAAGTTGTGTCTTTATATATTAATAATGGGGCTCAATACACAAAATAGCCAATAAAATTAAAATTTCTCTGAATGTAATCATTTGTTGTTTCTAACATTAAATCTCCTACCACACTTTTTATTCGTCAAAATAATATTTGTTAAAACACTGATCTCTATATTTCTACTAACTAATAACAATTCAAGTTATGCAGTCAAATCTCTTCTTTCCCCTCAATGCATTAGCACCACATATGTCATATGAATTTTCTCATAATCAACATTGATATGAGTTTCTGTTCAAAGTTGCATTCTTAGTTAAGTACCTGATGTAGAGTATTTATGTAAAAGGTTGTATAAGTAAATAGGTACTTAATGAAAAATGAAGGGAGTCTTTTGGTCATTTGACTACAAATCTAAGTCAAAACCCTTCTCATTTGAGTATTATTGTCAATGAGAGAGAACGCAGAATCCAAAATTTTGATTTTTCATTTTGGTCGCTTTTTGAGATAGTGGTTGTAGGGTCCTGCCTAAGATTGTGTAGGACTTAGCATGGTATAGATTGGCCATTAAATAGGGTACTGGAGTATGTATATTACTTGCGTATGTTAAGGATTCCGGATTTCCGGTGTATATTAACAATGCCATCTATTGGTAATTAATTGGTAACACGCACACACAAAAACACATGCATGCTGGCGCACACACCCACCCATCCCTTCACGGGTGCGCGCACATATACAATCACACACACATGTATATATAGGGGAGGATGAAACAAAAGAAAATATTGGGTAAAACAGGTAGGAAACAATGGAAGAGTGACACATGGCATTGATGGTTAACAAGGGCATTATTGGTATTTTACACACCCTTTTAGTCAAATCCTTAAACCTCTAGTCATACCATTTGCTAACTGGCATTAATGCATTATGAATAGTGATAAACATTACAGTAATACACAAATCCATTGTAATAAAAGATGATTAAAGAGTCATCATTGGGCTCATATGCACCAGCCACACAAATGATTATGTAACATAAGGGGTATTTAGGTTAGCTTATTTAGACGACTTATGGGATTATGGTGTTATCAAAACAAAATAAACTCAAAAAGTGTTCGGATGTCACTAAACGGCTTAAGCTTATTCAACCTCAAATAAGCTCTTTCAGAAGCCTTTTCACGCCAGCTTTTGCACTTGTTTTATTTTGACAATACAATAAGTTGTCTGCTTAACTTAAACATTCCTGGTCCTGTATTCTGGGTTCCGACCTACCAAACAGTCACGCACAATAATATGATGTCTTATAAGCTTCCCACTCACCAGCAACACAAGTAATAAACGAAGCAATTTGAGTTGCCACTCACTGGGCACCTTAAAGATAAATGAATATTGCATGCTTGATATGAAGGCATATAAAATGGAAAGAAAAGTTGATACATCAGTGCTTTTGTTTGACTATTCTTCTTTATTTCAGTGAGAATCGTGGCAACCACAAAGCTATATAGTTAACCCCGTTTTTATAAAACGCATCCTCACGGGATGCTAGTATAGGTCACAATGATAAGTGCGAGGGACACACAATTAGACAGGTTTATGGATGAATCACATAAGCATTTGCACTGCTTACAATAATATAAAGACATACCTGTAGATAGTATAGTCTTGATTTGCTTGAGATAGTTACACAAAATTATAGCAAGAACTTGTTATTTATTACACACTTATAAATAGAAGAACTGTACGATTGTCATGTTAGTTTATAATACATTTGATGACTTACAAAATAAAAAAGATGGTTTGAAATTTAGGTGTAACAACCCCACCCCTCCTGGGGGCTTCTCTTCTCCCACAAGAAGAATTCATCAGTTTGTATTTGTACACACACAGACACGCGTATAAACTCAAGAGCATGACTTACGAGTGACAAAGCAGTAGATATTGTCAAGACCCAGTCTCCATTGCCATCCGCATTAGACAAATGCCCATGATGTAATTTAGCTGACCAGAATAAACAAAAAACAAAGATAAAAAATAAGGATGCCACATAAGAGTTCCATTCACATACTAGAAAGATAGAAGCATAAAAAAATGCACTAAATTCTATAATATCAGAGCTTAAATTCAGATTTATCTTAACTTACAACCCAAAAGAATATAACCTTGCGTTTGGTTAATGTAATTGTTTATAGCCGTATTTCTTCATGCGTTCATGGAATTATTAGCCTACTCAATGAAAGTGTAAATTGTAATACAGGTTATAACTTGTTAAATGTTATTCGGTTAAGTTATGGAAATCATGCCAATAAGAATATCTTAAAACCGAGATCTTCTTGACTTGATACAGGAACTTCAAAACCTAAGATAAATAGGGACATTCCGTGCTAGAAGCAGCAAATATATTCTGAAGGTTCTTTTTCTCTTGTATTATTTTCAAGGACATGTAATGGAGTTGATCAAGTGTCAATATATCATCTTTAACCATCATAGCAGGACACTTTCAACCCTAGCACACAAAATCCTATAAGGCAATGGATGCTGGCATTTAAAATGAATACACACCTAGATTAATCAATCAAAATAAATTAATAATCTTACCAAGAAGTTTGTAATAAGATCTGTAAATGATAGAAGTGCCATCAATAAGCATCACCCGGCCATTTGAAGAATCAATATTAACTATATTATCTGTTTTCTGGGAAGAATCGTAAGAGGTACTTTCATGTAATGTTGTTTCTCCTTCAACGGTTCCCAAACCTTTAAGAGAAACAGCAGGAGCAGTTCCATATACTTCTGATTTCAAAGAGTTTGATACTTTGCAGTAACCCTGGTTAAAAGATACAGAAGTGTTAAGTAGATCAACATAGAAAGGATGTCTTTTTAATGTCTAAATTACATCTTAGATAACAATATGGAACTATTTATTCGCAATCTTATAGCATCTCTATTCTATACAAATAAATTTCAAGGAACAATAATCCATTTGAGTAACCACACGGCTACATGAGTTCTTGAAAGCTATCAAGCAATTACTCAAATTTCGCTTGTATGTTAGTGTAACAAATCAACAAGTTTGACATCTTTGTGAAGTTCAAGGATATTTTTTGTTGGCTTCGTGATTCAGAGTTGGCTAACTATCACTAGTATAGTAGTATACACATAGCTCTAAGAGCAATATACATGATTTAAAGATAATAATAACTTCTTTCTCTCACACATCTGCTTCTCACTCTAATCTTGAAGCTTGTTTTCTGCCACTCACTTGGGCTAACATTTGTGTATAAACATTATCTTGAAAACTTCAAGTTCAATGACCAAACTGTAAAAGCACTTCAGTGTGTATAATCAAAAAACGTGTATTTCAGCACACAAATTCGCCAAATAGCGTTTGCTTCCTCCTTTCTAAGGTTATGCAGTTCAACTATTGACGTCAAATGAGTTACCAATTTCAAAACCGAAAGTTTTCTCATACTATACCAATATATAGGGATATGGTTGTTGACTTCTAACAAAATGCATAAAATCTTCGCATCCAGATCCTTAAACAGTGAGAAATACCTTGGCAAATCGTATGCGTGAAGAATAAACAAGATGATGAGGTGTTCTGGCACTGTGATTCGTAGGTAAAATCCTCCGGAAGCAGTAGATAGTTCTACAAAAGCTGTTAAGTAGACAATTTGAGAACTGACAGCAACCCATATTCAATTAGTAGGCATTCGTGGTTGAAATTTTGAGTGAAAATGAAGAAACAGAGTATGGAGTCCCGTTGAGGGTTTAGTGGTGAAGCATCTCCATCTGCATTCTAATCCTTCTTCGACCAAAATGCAGAAAATTGCTAGTAACCCCCTCAACACCCGTTAAAATGCATATAGCGAAGCTGATATTTAATGTTCAAAGTGAAGCAAGTACTACCATCCCTAATGGTTACTAGGGACTAGGGGTGAGTATATTATCTGACTGACCGAAAAAATCGACGACTTGAACCTAATCAGACCAGGACCGGTCTGGGTCGGACACGGTCAGTCCGGTCTTCGGCTCTTGTTTTATAGATTTCGTGTTTTAATCTGGTCTTCGGTCCTTGCTTTTTATAGATTTCGGGTTTCGTTATGGTCCGGACCAGTTTTGTTTGATAAAGTGTATAAAACAACCAATAGACCTAAAATACCGACGAACCGAATCGTAGACCGGGACTGATCGGTCCAATCTTCAATCTTAGTTTTTATAGATTTCGGGTTTCAGACCAGTCCGGTTCGGTCTGGTTTTTGAACAGATCTCACCCCTACTAGTTATGTAGCTAACAAAACTACCAAAAAAGCTTTTGGCCTAGTTGTATCAATGAATGTTAGATTGTTTCTTTATATAAGTATTGGTGTTCAAGTCTCGTCATGAACATAGTTAGAAATTAGGTGAGGGTGTGTTTGTCGTTTAAAAAAAAGATAAGTATTAAAATGACTAACATAGTTCTTAGTGTAAAATGTTTGGGAGTATGACACCGCTAATTATGAGTGCCGCTAGATATTCATATCCCCTATCTATTTATATTATTGTATAAATCATTTAACGTTTTCTCTCTTCCTTCATTTTAAGATGTTAGAAAAATAGGCTGGTTTCTGAAATCACGGTATCTCAAATTTCTTGTAAAATCGTGATAATCACTTTCTGAATTTGATATTTCGACCCTTGTGCCTGGGTATCACGAAATTCAAATTGTAGGATAATTCTACAAGAGCAACTTTGAAACAAGGCACTAAATCAAAGTCTATATTTCTGGTAATGAAAGAAATTCGTATTCCAGAGGAAGAAGAAGACCAAATGTATACGTTTTGAGTATATATATACTCGGTGTATTCCATGGCAATTGACCCTGCCATTTTGTCATACCGAGAACAAATTCATTTTATACAAGTGTGCACTCAGCACCTCTTAACTTGTATAAAAATGAATTTGAACTCCATTAGTCATCTGTAAATTCCATTACACTTAGATGACTATGTGACACTAAAATCACCAACATAAGAATTCTTAAATTCCAATCAAGACAACATCTTAAACTTTCTTTCTATCTAAATTAATATAACTCACCCAATCCTTAGTCATTATAATCTCTCTCATAATTTACTTTAACTTTTCATTCATTTAAAAAATACACTCTCACTAACACACTCTTCTATACCAACACAATTTTCCATCCACATCATCACAATTCTCGAGATCTTTATTATTTTTCTCTTTTCTTATTTCATAAATAAAATTCTTTTTCTTATTTTATTCACTAATAAAAGAGTTGATGGAAATAAAAGAAATAGAAAAAAATGACATGTTGTTGAACAAAACCTATTCATTGATATTGAATTGTGCGAATAATATATCATTACATTCTTGAAAACGACGTGTAAAGGAGAAATTATTTGCCATAGATTACACAAGTATGATGATAGTATTTACTTAATGATTTGTGATTTATTTCTCAAAACTATACTTGAAGAGTTGAAGTATAAGTTTAACTTTTTAACTAATACTTTTTTATGATAAACTATCATCTTTATTCCAATGGTGAACAACGTTTAGACTAGTTATTTAATTTTTAAGTTCCATCTACATGGACCAATTACAAAATTATGTATCTTAAAACTACTATTCATAAAATATATAAAAAATTTACATTAGTATATCAAGTTTTAACCACAAGTATCAACAACTACATTTTAAACTCATTTGAAGTCTATAACTAGTTAATCAAGATTTATCAATAACATTAATCCAAAAATTCTAAAAAAAAAAATGTTTGACACGCTTGTAAAGCCGTGCTATTATTTGATTTTGCTATGAGACTGTTGCAAACAATAACAATCTTAAACTTACATTACATCGTTTATTAAACTTTAAGATACTTGAATAACTCAACGTTTTCTAAATATAAATCAATCTCATAAAATCTTTTTATTTTCAAAATAAGCGAAATAATAAGACCCTTTTGCAACTCTTTGCAAACTCAAAATTACACAACTAGTATTCTCGTAATACTTATCTAAAAGGTCAAGATTTTTATTGTTCCCTTTTTTGTAAAATTAGTTGTATTGCAAACATGATCAACAATTTATATTATGAGATAATTTATGCAAATATTATGTATTTTGATATATAGGTCAGAGTTCTAATTTTAATCTAAGATGAATACATGCTTAGTCAAATTGTTTTATAGACATGTATTCAAAAAAAAAAGTTGAGTCTTACTTTTTAATGCTTCAAAATTCAAAAAACAAGCAACTTACATGAATTGTTAAAGGTATCATTAATTTTCTTGTTTTTTTAAATAGAATCATTGCTCAATAGTTATGTACACTAACCAAGATATTTCTCTAAATATCTACTTAGTAAAAGAATCTTAAAAATAGGTTATTTGACCTTGCTAAACATGTTTAAGACTGAATTAATCTTGTGGAGTTTAGAAACCCCATACTTAAAAGTATAGTTGATTATCATGATTGGCATCTTCTAATATAAATAAAAGACCAACTTCAATAAAATTTATTAGTTAATCCTAGCCATTAAATTCATATAAAAATTTTAATTATCAAATCTTAACTATCTATTTTGATAAAAATTAAAATTCAATTGGATTTAATTTTGACTTTAATTTAAATCAAAATTCTTAAAGATAATTTCATATATGCCCTCTTAAACAAAAAATATTGTATTTTGCCCACCCTAATTTACATATATCATATTTATCTTTTATAATATTTTAATTATCAAATCAACCATTCATTTTGATAAAAATTAAAATTCAATTTTGACTTTTCTTAGTCAAAATTGGATTTAATTTTGACTTTAATTTAAATCAAAATTCTTAAAGATAATTTCATATATGTCCTCTTAACCAAAAATATCGTATTTCGCCCACCCTAATTTATAAATATCATATTTATCTTTTAAAATATTATATTTAACCAAATTCTTAGTTTTATCATTTTAAAATATTTTATAATCATTTTAATTTTTTAATTATAACCAATAAACACTTAACCTTATTACCCCTTATTGTAACAATAATGATCGATGATTTGTACAAGAAATACAATTATGTCTATTCATATCACGATACCCCCTTTCATCGATGTTTCCACCGTGGTCTAAGTGTTGACGCTATTAGTCGTTATTTTTCAAAAATTCTTATTTTATTTGCGTTTTATAATTATACAATATCTTTTTATTAGTGTTTAATATTTATTATTTTTTAAACCATCTCGTATATCATACGGGCATTTGATCTAGTTTATAATATATAATATAAGCACGCAAATTTTCAATTTGTTTGAATACAATGAAATTATTTACAATTCCTGTAAAAGCTTATAAAATATTTTTGTTTAATTCATTGTTATTTAAGTGCCACATAATTAATTAAAATACAAATCACTTTAGTCTTGATTTGTCAAGTCATGAGTATTAACATATATGTATGCCTAGTGTTGACTTCGATTTTGACATTTCACTTAACACCATCTTAAAATAGTTCATGACATGAAGGCCTAAAATACAATGCATCTTCTGGTTTGATGGAATGACGTAAGGAACATAAAGTGTCATTTCAAGGGAATAATCTTAATTCTGCTAAGAGGGTATTTGGTTGGCATGATTCATTAGAAATTAAGGAATTTGAATTCAATTTTAATAAAATCCCATGTTTGGTTCATTATTTAGGAGAAGATTTGAAATTCTTGATGGAAAAATTTTCTATAATGAACATAAAATCCTTCCATCTACCCATGGAATTAAAATTCCTTCGTCTGCTCACCTATTTCACTCCCTCTCATCACCATAACCCCATATTTCATTCTCCTTCTCACCATCGACGATGGTAGGGTGGTGCTCACCATCGATGATGGTGGTAGGGAGGTGGTGACCGGTGAACGGCAACGTAGGTCAGGAGGTGGCAACTGGCGAGCAACCTATCGGTATTTGTCTTGTCTTTTGTTCGTCCCAACTGGCTACGGCGATTAGCGCTTCCAATTCCTTCGTCCATGTTCATCCCGACTAGCGACGACGATTAGGGCTTCCAATTCCTTCGTCTTCTGTTCGTCCCGAACAGCGACAATGATTAGGGCTTCCAATTCTTTCATCTTCTGTTCGTCCCGACCAGCAACTAGCGAGCAACCCACATGAGGTGACGAATATTAGGGCTTTAGTGCTAGTAAGGTGACAACGATTAGGGCTCCATCCCATCCTGTCTTTGTATCCTTCTGATTCATCCCTTCCCGTCTTCAATTAAGGCTTCAATGGTGTTGAAGGTAGCGACATTGGTATTGTTGGTGTTGTGGGGGGCGGCAGCAGCGGTGTTGTTAGTACTGTTGGGCGGTGATTTTGGGGG
>JAUEJL010068943.1:0-16931 GCA_032274825.1 Drosophyllum lusitanicum | reverse complement strand
CAAACATATAATTGGCTAATAAAAATATCTTTTAAGCACTTGATATCATAATATCAACAATAATATTATGCTTGTGCCTTTACAATGTCGAGACAAAGCTACATCATGAAAAATACATTAATATTATACTGAAAACTTTTAAACGTGTAATATAATTTTATATCTTTTAAAAAAGAGTATGTGTAAAAATTATCAAATATAAAACTTTTATTTACGTACTCGAGCAACGCACGGTTATAACATTAGTTAATTATTATAACAAACGTAACATAAACGTACTTAATGGTATATATTACCTAATAATTATCTGTTTTGCATTTACATAAAACCTCTACCAACTTGTCATAAACAACTCTTTGAATTCATAAATTATAAATCAGATCATCAATGCTATAATCAAATATTAGGTTAATTATGTGAATGGCTCATTTTAATATTTTATGTAACGAACTACACTTTGTTGATATTAATATAATAAACTATTAGAAAATTACATTTTGTGTAATGTTGACTTAAATTCTCAAAATAAAACATGTGCACTTCTATTTTATAATGCTAAATAGTTGTGTGTGTATAATCAAAATATATATGTTAAGAAAATTAAATAAATAAGCAATATAAAAATAAAAAATAAAAAATATTTTTTTGATATCGGATATCCAAAAGTTTAAAAAGTTACTACCCGAATCCGAAAATTCGGATATCCAAATTTTTGTATATTCGTAACAGATGTTTGGATTCGGATTATTTTGAATACCATGTGGTGTGAGATAGTGAGCTGCTAATTAGTCTTTCTATTTCATCTTCTAATGCACTAAATGATATTACAAAAAAATTATTAGTTTTCTTTCGTAGTCTAATCTTTTAATTTTAATATTTGTTTTAATTAATTACATTGAATGATAAGAAAGAGATATAACAATGTTCTTTTAACTCGTGAAAACCATCAAATTGTTTGGTACTTTGGATGTAATAAAGAAACAGTTTTCCCTTTTAATATCACTTTTGTTTATTGTGGGTGAGTGTTTTCTCCATTGTTTGGTACTAAAAGTAAAGGACAATTATTTGTTTCACCAACCAATAGAAAAAAACTCACTTCCTGTCATCTAGATTCAACTGTAAGGCCAGGCGTAAAGCCTTACCCGAGCCCCTTTGGGTTCATTTGGGTAAGGCCGGCTCCTTCGGGAGCACCGCTACGGTCACAATCGGGTTCCGCCTTCTTTTTTCTTTTCGGTTTCTGGCTCCCGAGCAACCCGTGATTTCTTCTTTTTTTATTTTTTTTTGGTTTTGTAGAGAGAGTAGGAGAGAGAAAATGTTTATGTTGATTTGGGAATTGTGCTACTTGGGTTTTGGGTTGAGAAGAAAAAAGTAAAAAAAACTGATGTGGCATTTGGGTTGAGAGATTGCTATACTCTTGACCTAAGGGTTTGTCTTGTAGATCTAATTCGGTTTTTGTGTGTGTGTGCATATATATATATATATATAATTTACTTCTGTTTGGGAAGCAAGTTTACATTATGTTTTATCTTTTTTAGTAAAAAATAGTTAAAATTTTTAACCAACTTATATGTCCATTTGTTATAGAATGTAAGATAGCAAGTCCAATTCTTTGGGGTGGGATGGGGTGGGGTGGGAGAGGAGGGATATTAAAGTAGAAGGTGAATATGTCCTTTTTTTTGTTGTTGTATTGTGTGACATATATGTTGATTAAAGTATACTATATGTTTGCTCTATGAACTATTGCTTTATGTATTTATTGTATAGGTGGCAAAATCAAGTTTACACAATTTTAACAATTTAACACATCCACATTCAAACACATAATTTTACATAAAGACACTTTTATTTATTTAAATGCTTTCAATTTCTTATATTAAAGCATAGCTAAATCCATTTATTTAATTTATTTATCTTCTCTTGTTATGATTTTTAAACACCAAGCTTAGCAAAATGTTTATAGCATGACCAAATCCAATATCTTTATATAATCATGGTTGATGATTACTAGCAATTATAACTTGGAAAAAGGTTGATTTTATTGAGATACATCTCCTAGAGATCCCCTTAGAAGGTATATAAATCATACTTAAAAGAACTTTAATAATAACATATCAAATCTTTAACCACCAACCTGATTATGTGACACCCCACAACCACTAAGTACAACATTGCCATTAATAATTAATATTAATTAATAACACTTAATATTGTACTACAAAATTCATTTCTATCTTATGGAGATTAAACCAATTATCCATAACTTTATGATTCATAAAACTTAATCTACTCCTACCAAAAATTCGTTGTTGCATTAAATCCAAAAGATATTTCATGTTGTTAGGATGAAATAGGTTAAACTTCAATTCAAGTAATATTGTTGGAAGTTGTTTTGAAATTCTTATCTAACTTTGGATTAACGTCTAGAAAAAAGGTGATTTATACACAAAATTATTTTATCATATACAACAACCAAAACTTTTATATTTTTATAAACCCACAATCTACGTTTCTCATCCACAATTCCACATACTCAAGAGCATTATAGTCTTGAATAAACACTTTTTATTATGTTGTACAATTAATTATTAGGCATAATTCACCTCCGAAGTAATGGGTGTGTTTGGCAAAAGAGGCTGGGGCTGGGGCTGATTAATTAATAATCACAAGCCCAAGTCATAAGCTACTTGAAAAAGCTTTTATTTTTTGGGCTTATGTTTTTAATAATCCCCTCAAGATTGTAACACCCGAATAAGGCTAGAGGGCTGGGGATTATGAAAACTAAAATCTCAAGCCCCTATAATTCCCTATAAGTCCGTTGCCGAACACACCCAATATATACGTAGTTTTCTAACTTGAGTCTTTAGTAATTTTACCTTCCATCTTTTTAACGGCATTAAAGAAGACGAAAAACAAAACTTCAATTTACCATTTTTGCGTAAGTGGTTTAAATTTTTGTTTTTTGTTTTTTAGTAAAAAAAGTAGATGAATAATCTAATTAAACTCGATTAAAAAGTAATTACTCCCCGACGCAAAGCGCGGATAAGCTAACCACTAGTTATTAAACTATAATCCCTTCAACTGAACTATCTTCCGAATTTTCAGAAAATGAATTTTGATCCATTTTTTTATAAAACTTCTTCGAGAAAAACCAAAGATAATTTTATACAAATAAACACACCATAAAACCTTTTTGTTTAGCAAACTAGAGTTGTGTTCAATAAAGTCAATATAAAAGCGTAGTCCTAAAATTTTAATATTCAATCACAGGTGATTCAGTATACAATCACATATGATTTGTAAAAGTATCACATGTGAATTATGAAAATGTCACTCCGTCCAAAATTTTAAAATACCATCTGGACCATTGATGTTATTAATTCAAAGGCTAAAATTAGTCCCTCATGACTATAAATTAAATATGAAATATATTAAACATTCTTCTAGCAAACTAATATAAATCACTGAATGCTAATAATTAATTATTTTACATTATATCAATATTCTGATATGTATATATATAAATATTTGTCAACTCGTAACGCTTAACAAATGACAATTAGCATATAGCAGTTAATAATAATATTTTAATAGCAACTACATCAAATGCCCGTAGGCCATATCACATAGAGCATGTACAAATTACGGGTTAAGCATAGGTTTATGTAAACTCACCTGATTTGCAACTTAAACCTAAGTAACGGTTTATTGTCGAGTACCTGATATCACCCGATTACTGACAAACACCTACACATGAAATACCTACTCGTTTAGATATTGAACCAGATTACGATTCTATTTTTGTCTTATAAATATATACATATACATATACATACATACATATATATATATACATACATACATACATAAATATATATACATATACATATACATACATATATATAAATATATACATATACATATACATACATATAAATATCTTGTGGTCCGCTAAAAATAACGTGTGTACATATACCCAGTTTTCAATTGAGCTTTCAACTTAGGTTTTCAATTGAGTCCTTAACTTAGGTTTTTAATTCATTTTGCAACTTGCAAGGTTTTGAATTCAAGCATGAACCAAGGTTTTCAATTGATATGGTTTTTCAATTCACTTTGCATCTTGCAATGTTTTCTATTCATTCTCTAGCATGGGTTTTCAGTTCACTTGGAAACTTGAAAAGTTTTCAATTGATATGTGTTTTCAATTCACTTCGCATCCTGCAAAGTTTTCAATTCATTCTCCAGCATGGGTTTTCAATTAGGTCCATACCAGAGAGTTTTCAATTGTCTACATACTGGCTTTCAATTGTCATCATATTAAGAATGTTTTCAATTCATATGAAGACATAGTTTTCAATCCATATGAACTTACAGCACAATCGACCCATTCAAAATTCCAATCACAGCATGAACACAACCAAAATTCAAGATTCTTGTTGCCATAGATTCCATACATCATTAACATAAACCATAACAATTTAATTTAAGTTTCATGGAGAATTAACGAGCTAAACCCAATTATTTTTCTCGGCTTCTAAACCCACTACGAAACCAACATCAGACCTAAATAAAAACACAAACAATCAATGTTATGAGCTATAAAATTAACGAGAAACTAACCATACAAGCCTAAGGATCATTACATAATAGTTTTTCTGATGTTTTGATCACAAAATCGAAGCCCTTGTTCTTGGTTTCCTCTTGGCACTGAAGCAACACACACAGGCACCTCAACTCTCCAAGCTGCTACAGTGTAAGCATTTAGGGCTTTGTGCCCTAATTTGGGTACTTATACCCTATTCCCAAGCCCAAGCCCAACCATAACTTAATCTAACATAAGTCTTCTTTCATAAAGCCCAATAAGAATCTTTTATTATCATTACTACTTATGACAACAAAAGAGCTCTTACAATAATATTGTGAAATTTTCCAGATTAAATTCAAATAATAATAGCAATGATTAAAATTTACGAGTCTAGAAAATGGCTATTATATTAATAATTAAACTTTTCATATTAAATATTCTATCATATAATAAATATTTTAACTTAACTATTAAAAACTACGTATAATTAGAAGTATTAAATCTAAATAACGTACAACCTAAATTTATAAAAATTACTAGATTTTTTTAAATGAGTAATATAATTAAAATAGAATAGAGTTATAATGCCAACATTCTTGTTGGATTTTACCACCAATGTGAAATTTATTGACCAATTATAATTTAGAAAAGAAATACACAATCCCTGTTTAAAGAACGTACAAGTTATTGGGAAAAAATATTCGTAAAACGCTGCATTGCATGGGTACAATGCTAGTTCAATAAAATAAATTTAATTGTTTAATATTGACTATCTATTTAATCAAAATTGGAATTTTAAACTTTTCTTTGTCAAAATTGAGTCAAAATTATTAAAAGATTTCATATATTCCATTCTTAAACTTTAAAATATTATATTTGCTCACCCTAATTTACAAATATTATATTACCATTTATAACATTTTAAAATAGGGTTTAGTTCACACAATATATCGAACTTGTTATGATTTACTATTGCGTGTATCAAACTTTATAAGCATCTATTGTATGTATCAGACTTTTAATTCGTTGTTATTGTATGTATTTTTGTTACATAAAATGGAAAAAAATGCCAAAGTGTTTAGTATACACACTAGAAAGTTTAACACATACAATAGCGACAAATTAAATGTTTGATACACACAATAAAAAAATTTAAAGTTTGTTACACACAATAGCAAAATATGACTAATTTGATTCATTTTGGTGACGTAAACCCTTCAAGATATCATATTTAACCAAATTCTTGATTTTATTATTTTATAATCAACTTTAAGTTTTTAATAATAATCGATAAAGACTTGACCTTATTGTTCTAATTGTAACAATAATGGATTGATGACTATTACAATAAATACAATCATGTCTCTTTGTATTATAATATCATGTTTTTGTTGTCACGTCTACTCTTAACCTCACATCAACGCTTTTACCACTAGTATGGATGTTGATACCGTCTATCATCATTTTTTAAAATTCAAATTATACTTAATATTGTACTTCATAATAATTAATATTATTAATAATACTTAATATTGTACTTCAAATTTCATTTTTATCTTGTGGAAATTAAACCGGTTACTTCATGGTTCATAAAACTTAATCTACTCCTACCAAAAATTAATTGTTGCATTAAATCCAAAAGATATTTCATGCGGTTAAGATGAAACATAAAATTCATGTAGACCCAAGGTATCTAGTATTCTAGTTTGGTGGTATTAGAGTAATTTAGGTTTGATATTACTCATTGCTTAAGGTCATGGGTTCGAGTCTCGTCATAAACATATTTGGGATAGATTTAGAAATTGTTTAGAGGTTGTTTTGAAATTCTTTTAGCAACATGGATTGTCGTCATTTTAGAAATTTTACCTCCTATCTTTTCAACAGCCTTAAGTCCTTAAACATTGGTGAGAGGGAAAAAAAATCAAAAATAGAAAATTAAGTCCTTAAACAATTCCGAATGCCCGGAAAACATCCCTGCGTAAGTGTTGCTCGTTAGCCCGTTTCTCATTGACCATGCAAATTTCATCCAATTCCAAATCGGCAAAATTAGAGATGTCATCACAATTTCAATCCTATTAGTGATGACGAGTTAAACTTGAAGCTTTCGAACTTGTACTCCCCGCATCATTTACAAATAAAGATCTTTAAACTTGATAACACTGTGGTACTTTTTTGTAACGACAAACGCGAATAAGAAGGTTGGTGAAGATGAAGAAGAAGGTCAATCATCGGGAAGGGAATTTAGCCGTTGAGAAAGTATTCAGTCGAGAATGGAAGGTGGCCTAAGGGAAGTCACTAACACTGTGTTTGCGAGTTAAAATTATGGGAGAAAAGAAAAGATTTAGGAATGAAAATGAACTTTAGTTGTGTTCTCAAGTTTTTTAGGAGAAAAAAGAAAAGATTTTGTAAGGAAAATTATCTCTTATTTTCTTTCCTGATTTTTCTCTCAAAGTAGGGAAGATTTCGGAAGGAAACCAAAAAACACTTCAAATTTCACTTCTCCTCTCATTTTCTTTCGAACTCAGGAACGCCCAATGACAAAAATATTTTCCTTTCTATTCTTTTTTTTCTTCCGTTAATTTTCTATCGTTCCATTTTCTCTTCACGTATAACTTAGAAACACACTGTAAGAGGAAGGGATGAAGGAATGTGAATTCTTTAGGTTTTAAGAAGGGATTTTAAGATTCCTTATGAATTTGAAGAATTTCATCTATTTGAGGAAGGAATTCCCAATTTCTTGATTTAAGGAATTCATTGGAATGGTCAAATTCCATTCCATAAATTTCGCTAACCAAACACAAACAAGATTTATGAATACTCAATTTCAATTCCGTTCAATTCCAGCGAACCAAACACCCACTAAGTGTAAAAAATTTAATTCCATCCCTAAACCAAATGCATGTGTTTGATGGCTAAGGCCTCTAATTTTGAGTGATTCGAGTGAATGAAACGCCGTTAAGTTTTCAAGATAGCCAATTTTTATAAAAGAAAAAAAAAATTGATATGTTAACTTTGATTATGATGATGATCTATAAGAGGTATATTGCAGTTAAAAAAATTTCCTTTTTTTTAATTTATAAAAACAATGTATTCTCGTAATTATTCGAAAAACAACGTAATTAAGAAAAGGTCGAGAAAAATAAGAATTTTTAAGATGAACGCCACGGAAGCTGCCTGCGAAGGACGAACATCCTTCCTCGAATCTTGTCTTGATAGAATATTATAGAACATGCCGTTTGCTCATTTCTTTCAACAACAATTAGCCGGCGGAAATTTGTTTTCTTAGTTTATTTTTTTAATTCTTTCTTACGGAATTTCACCTGATTATCATTTGTTGAATTTGCTGCAACATTCGATTTTCTTCGACTGTGGGCGATCGGTCCTGGTAATTCATTCCTTCTTCTATAGTTGTATTCATTTCTCTTTGATTTTTTTTTCTTTTCGTCCGGTCTAACAAAGTAAACGGAATTCCCCGCCGTTGATTGGGTCTTGCCGGTCACCGACGATGATTTCTTAGACTTCGTCTGTACGATTAACCTAGCGGATGATTTTGTAATTTTGATGAACTAACAAGTGTTATGCGAAATTAGTAACCTAATTAAATTTTGGATGATTCTTCAAATTATCAGATTTTGGGGATTTCATCATTAAGTTAGCCGGAATTAGTAAAACCCTAACTGTTGTGCATGTTTGATTATGAATAAGTTGCTAGTGATAACATACTGCCTCAATTTCCCATTGTATATGCCAGTTTGATGATTGATTTTATGGGGAAAAAATTTATGATCCTATTTGATTTAATTTAAATTCCTATAGCAATTTATGGTGCTTCTGCATTTTGGGATGTAAACTGCATTTGACATATCCATAAACTGCAGTTGTGTTAGATATGTATTATATAGACTTATAGAGGATGCTAAATGATGGTTTTTAACATGTTTTATGCAAAAACTAAAGAACCGAGGGACTGTATCAAGTTTCGGATTTCTTGATTACTTCAAAAACGTGATAAAATGGTGAAAGAGAGAGATCCCATTGTTGACATCGAGAGCACCGAAAGTGAATGCAAAGAGGACCCAAGAACCGAACAGGTGACAGCTAGCAAAAGAGTCGAGAACATGCTTAGATCGCTAGGTTTAACTATAAGTTTTAAAAGGTCTGTTGAAGGTGAAGATAGCACTAATTCTGATAGTTATTCAGTGAAAACTAGTGATGATGAATCTAATGACATAGAATCCTTGATTCACAATAAGTTTGAAGGAGAAAAAAGAGAGAACATGCCACTCTTAACAAAAACACTGTCAAAAGAAAAACACAGAACTAAAAACTCGAAGAAGGCGCCAAAACCACCTAGGCCTCGTAAAGGTCCGTCACTGAGTACGAGTGATTTGCGGTTAGTGAAGGAGATTTCTGAATTAGTTATGAAAAAGCGTGCGAGAATTGAACGGTTGAAATCTTTGAAAAGGATGAGAGCAACTCGACTATCATCCTCTCCATCACCATCATCATCGTCATCAAACATCAGCCTCTTTGCTATGATCATTACCATTGTCTTTCTTATTGTCATAATATACCAAGGTACATTTAGAGATTTGTTAGCTCGTATGCATATTGTAAGATGTTATACCATGCTTCATTTGACCATGGTTAACCCGTTGTGGCAATGTCTGCAGGTTTTGGTTCGAGAACAACTGGTCTAGTCTGGGGTCAGTCTGATTTCAAGCATCCCAAGTAGAGCAAGCATTGGTTCTAACACCAGGACCATGGTTAGATGATCAAATAAAACATCTGGTTCAACACAAAACTAGCCGCATAGTTGCTAATTTTTAATGTGTACATACCTTGTGCGGACGTAATTCTTGGGAGATTTTTGTACTAATTATAAATCAATTAACCTGAGTACCTGCTACGAGAGGAGAGGGTAACCGAATCTAGAACAATGTACAACTTTTGATGCATCATGAACAAGGAATAGAAACATTATTGCTTTCAAGTTGGTCAATTTTCACGGACACATGAAACAGAAACAAACATTAGATTTTCTTGCATATTGATGAGTACTTTCCTTTCCTGTTAGACAACAACAGAACCATGACAGGACCATCAAGATTGGCTGGCAATGAAGACCAACCACTCCTGTTAATCATGCTTTGGTCACATGTCTAGGGCTCATTAACCAAAACTAGGTCCTTGGGTTCAGTCACATGGCTATAGGTTCATTAACAAGACGTCAAGACATAGGTCCTTGTCTTCTTACGAAACGTTTGTCATCATTTACCGTTTGAAACAAGGAAGGGTGACATCTTTATTGTTCTCAAATTCTTTCAGTCACTACAATGATTATAGTAACTTTATAACGGCTTGTATCTTGTTTGAAAAGCAGATGAAAAGTTTCCTTTGCAAGAAGATAAATCTTTTTTTAGACATTTTGTTGAAAACTTGGTTTGCGTCTCTAAATTACTTCAAACTTCGTGACAAAGGACCAAGTAAGACTTGTAAAACAAAAAAGATCACCAGTATCCGATCATGATAAAGGTCGAAGTAAAGTTTGCGTCTCTAAATAACTTCAAACTTCATGACAAAGGATCAAGTAGGACTTGTAAAAAAAGAAAAAGATCAACAGTATCCGATCATGGCAAAGGACGAAGTAAAGTTTTGCGTCTCTAAATAACTTTAAACTTGACAAAGTACGAAGTAGGACTTGTAAAAAAAGATGAGTAGTGTTCGATTGTGACAAAGGTCGAAGTAAAGTTTGCGTCTCTAAATAACTTCAAACTTCATGACAAAGGACCAAGTAGGACTTGTTGAAAAAAATAAAGATCAGCAGTGCCCGATCATGACAAAAGTCGAAGTAAAAATAATAAAAAGAGGAGGTGTCTGTCAGACAACCATCTAACCATGCCAAGACCCATCATATGAGCCGGCAACGATCCTCTACTGAGCTATGGTAGAGACAACAAGACTCCGTTAATCACGCTCTGGTTAGATGGTCATGGTTCATCAACCATGACATTGATTTCTGTCTTGGAAGGAATCAAGAATACAGAGGTACGAGCCTATAGAACAGATCCTGTTCAAGTAAGGTCGTGTTTGATTTGCCCCTTGATTGACATATGTAGACCCCTTAATTTCCATTGCCAGCCGATGTGGGAAACTATTTGCATAATTTGTCAAAAGCAAAGCGACCGGTGAGCTTATTGGGTCTCTGGAAATCACAGCACGAAACACGAAAATAACCCTTATCTTGAGGACTGATCTTGAACCTGGAAATTTCCAAGGCACAGAAAGGGAATGTTGCTCGGTTCATAACCAATGTACAATCTTTAATGCACGAGTACAAGTCATAGTAGCGTTATTCCTATTTCCATATATCCTTGATAAGTCTCACATCTGATGTTGTTGTTCCATTTTGTCAGCACCTTCGAGGTTGCATCTTGTCATATTCTGTACTAGCGTGTATAAGATAAATCATAGCTATTTATCCAAAACTTTATTTACTTTTCCACATGGATCATCACACCTAAATCTATCAGGCTTAGGGACCAGGCTTTTCTGATTTAACATAAGTTTATGACTGTGATGCGGAATATCTTGAGATTTATAGTCTATGAGAAAGGTGATGAGACAAAGGGGTACGACTAAGAACAAATAGCTATCGTCATGCTCTTTATTATATAATTATATCAATTATTTCTTTTGTTAAGTGAGAGTCGCTTTGTTATTTTGGTTGTATTAAGTTGTACAGTGGTATCATTGGTCATTTCCAGACATAGTTGTATGTTGATTAATGAGATAGGGTAATTCTATTTGGATTTCCCTCATAATCTAAATGGCCCATTTGATACGACATTTGTGAGTGTAAATCTTACATTGGAAATTTTAATCGAGTGATTAGACATATGTGGTATGTGAGAGAAGTGGATCCAAATAGTAGCACCCAATGAGTTAACTTGTGTTTACTTTTATTTTGTTAGGCAGATAATACAGAAAAACATTTGTGTAGAGACTTAATTGAGCCGAACTGCTAGTGGACGCCAAAATTGTATATTTAACCTACAAAAACTCTAATGTCTTGTTATTAACAGTTTTTTTTTTATTTGCTACTGTTGACATAATACCAAGAAGAATACTACTTAACAAGAGTAGATTGGTCTGGTCTGGAAATCATAATGGGGAGTTCAAATCAATTGAAAATAGAAGACCCGCCATCAGCAAGAAAACCTCTTCAAGTTCAGAATTGGCATGGAACACACTAGTCCGCGGAAGGTTCACATATGCATTTGAAAAACAATCAAAGAGATCATTCTAGTCAGCGGTTTTAGTGATAGAGGTGTCGATATCCATACAATGAGCAAGATGTAATGATACGATCAAGACAGTAAATCATTGCCTTGTAACCTATTGCGTCTCAAAAACAAGCTTCAGTTTATTTTTGCTGGGGATCGGATTGGGAGTACATAAACAACATCAGGAGAGCTGTCGACTTTGAAGCGCTGTAGTTCTTCCCTCATCAGGATATTTTTTGCGGCAAGCAGTTCTGGACGCTTATTTATTTGATTTGAAAAACAAGAATCACATGTTTTCGTATCAGAAATTCAACTCAAAACAAACGAGTCTCAAGAAGATCGACAAAAGGTTGTTAAAATCAGGATTCATGGATCACTAGTTTCCCTTCAAGCTTCTATCTGAAGTAGAAGTTCTGAATTATTAATCAGCTAGTAATTTACTTTTTGGACTGGTAGCGTACGAGTTTGAAGACTGCTTCAATGCCTTGATGGAGAAGAATTCGATCTGTACCAGATCAACAAAAACCTTCAGCACTTTGATGGATGCAGAAATCGATTTGCACCGGATCAACCAAAACAAAATAATTGTCCAAAATGTAATCAAAGTTAAAAAGACTCGATATAAATCCCATATCTTTGATTATGGTATTGCCAATACAATTAAGTTAACAAGTTCCACTTCTGGTTATCAAAAGAAAAAAGAAAAAAAACCAACCATCATCACACCAACTTTCCCCTGTTTCAGATACATGGTTCAACACTCTTGACATAATTTTTTCATAAGAGCACTAGACCATAAAAACACCAGAAAGCTATTGCGCCACCCCTACGATCATAATTTTTTTTCATCTTTTATTAAGCCTTGCTGTCAATGCTCATTGGCTCTCCCTCCTTTGTTGCTGCTTTCTGCACACAACCAAATATAACAACAAATTACTCACGTTTTACAATTTTGCAAGGAAATCCAAATAAAGTCGGAATTATGAAAGGAAACCTCACATTAGATGATTTTGTCATCTTGGCAAACATATTTCCGTAAAATTTAGCATCCTTCTTATTGTATTCTTTTATCTTTTCCTTGAGTGCTTTGTATTCGAGTTTCACATCCCTGATTGTCCAACAAAATTAACAAAAAAAGCACATTAACGATTTGCTAACTGTTACTATGGCATTGCAAAATATTAAATAAATAACTAGAGAAGTGAAAAGTCCTACTTGTTATTTGGATCAATCTCTAGGGCTTTCTTGATATCAAGCTCTGCAAGATCTAGATCAGCAACGTTGATGTAAGCTTGGGCCCTCCGGTATAGAGCCTTCACATTTGTACTCTCAAGTTCCAAAACCTGTGTAAATTAAGCTCGCTATTTGTTAGTACACATACTACTATAAACTTTAAGACCAGGAAAACCATAAAATACATGATAGTTTTCCAAGCAATGAACGTAGAGCCCAACCCACATCAAAAAATATTATATAAACTGCTGATAGAATGCCTGTCGCTCTAACCTTCGTGCAAAGTTTTTCAGCCTGCTTGTACTCCTTGAGTTTCAACTGGCAGGCTGCGTTGTTAAGGTTGCAAGTAATCTTCAATGCTTTTGCCTGTTTCTTCTCCTCTTCCTCAAAATTAGTATCATACTCGATGTACTTTGCGGCCTGAAATTAAATGGTATAAGATTTGGTCACACACGATATATGCGTTAGTAAAACATAGTTCCCGCAAGTCACGCAGAATCTTACCTTCTCATATCGCTTCACAGCTTTCTTATATTTACCAGCTTTAAAGAAAGCATTTCCTTCTTCCTTCTTCTTGCCAGCAGCCTCTATCTTCTCTTGAGTTGTATTCAAGTCCCAAGATTCTTTGTCCTGAAAATAAATAATGTAGCTTTAGATCTTAACGCCTCCTAAGTTATTAGGTTATTCAACAAATAAAAAACTATCATAAAATAATAAGTGTATTTGGCTGTTCCACTCCGCACAAAGATTGACTCGTCTTAATACCCCAATTTACCTTAACAAAAGAGACAAGCTCAACTTCATATGTCAAAGTAGCATTGGGGGGAACTACTGCTAATTCTTGCTCAGACTGAGTAGAACCAAACGCATATTCTGGTGCAACAGTCAAAAGAGCTACTTCCCCCTTCTTCATTGTCATCACAGCTCTATCCAGCCCATCAATCACTTGCTCTGTTTAGGTGAATACAAAATTAGTCTTTCAATGAACTCAGGTGCATAACACAAAAACAATATAACTGGCAATACATAATAACTTCCTATGATCTATTATATATAAATACCTTCATCTGCCTTGAACTCCAAAGGCTCAGAATCATCATGGCCTTTCTTGACAAATACCGTACCATCTTGTAGCTTACCGATCAACTTCACTGTCCATCATCACAACAAGCAACTTTAGATATCAATAATAAGCAGATTGTGAACTGGCATAAAGAATCATTGAAAATCAAACAATACTAACCTTGAACAACAGCTCCTTCATTTGGGCGTTCATATCCTTCCCCTTCTTTCAATATTTTCTTGACTACTTTCTTGTCATCGCTAACATTTGTGACCACCTTCCATGATAAAAGTTCTAGGGTAATTTGTAGTGTAGCATTTGCAGGGATTGAAGCCTCGTCACCAGAAGCAGGTCTCCCCTTCTCCCCAAATCCATCTGCAACCAGAAATATTATCAGTGAATCAACCTTCATACTACCCAAGGCAAACTTTCTTCATAATAATGGTAAACTTACATTCTGGTTTCACCGCAAGGACAACCTTTTCTCCTTTCTTCATTGTTTTTACAGCCTTAGACAGAGCAGGACAAAAATGGCCTGATTGACAACAAACACATCAGCAACAATCAAAAGACACCCTAAAGCTACAAAAAGAAGGTCACCACGAAAATTACCATCTTCTACTGTGAACTCCACTCCATCTGATTTTGCAACTAGAGTCCCATCATCAAGTCGAACCTCATAATTGACTGCATTCACAACAAAAAAGATACTTAAATGAATGATTAAAAAATGGAAAAAGAGTCAAAAGGCAAAAGTTTGAGCATGAAGATGGATATTATAGTTGTACCTAAAACCTCATCAAGGTCTTTGGGGTTCTCCCATTTCTCTCCCTCCTTTACAATCTTCTTGATAATACCACCATCCTTACAAATATCTTTGACACTGACCCAGGAGAGCAATTCCACATCAAACTGGAGAGTGGCGTTGGGAGGGATTGTTGGAGGAGAACCAGCTTCACCATATGCCAGCTCAGCAGGTATGGTGAAAAGTGCATTTTCACCCTTCTTCATGGTCTTAATACCCAGGTCCCATCCCTTGATAACTTGCCCTATTGTCAGGGAACAAAAAAGTATATAGTTGATTATGCCAATCTTCGTCCTAGATAATCAAGGTATTTACTAAGAGCTTTGTTAACATAAAACAAAATATCAAAATCCAAATGCAACAAACATTTACTCTTTACCTCTTAATGTTATTTAATATACTTATATATCCGTGCAATTGTTTATATGCACCAAAATGAAAACATTCTTTACCACTTAAATACAAAATAATCAAGTACAATTGCACAGAATGTAAGTATGATACGTTGAATAGTATGTTACGTACACTTACAGAAAAGGTTAAACTATGTAGAGTTTATTTTGTTAGAACATAAAATTGTGTCCATTTATATTTTAGTTAAATATGATATTGCTAATGACATTATTCATAGTATAGGGTATATTCAGTAAATACCATATGTACATATCTACAAACCCTAATTCCTTTAAACATTCACAATTCATTTTTATCATATTGTTCTCCTCTCTCACGTTCATACATATCATAAAGAACTCCTTTCATTGTGGCGTTTGCTTCAATTACATTCATACTTGATATAATTGGGAACATACATGTTTAATTAAACCTGTAAAATATCATCATTTGCCGAAAACACAGTCACCATATATCAAAAACTAGTGAGAAATACAGCTCCTCATAAGAAAAGAAGATGATTTATTGGTAGCAATTTGTATGAGGTAAGACAACAAGATCAGTAACAACACATAAGCTGACGCATCCAAACTTAGAAAGTACAATTTTGATATACATTATGCATGTTTAACATCAATAGACAGTCTGATTACAGATTAAAGATCAGAAGCAGCAGAGTGCAATTACAGATCAACAATTTAAAGAAGCAAGTTTAAAAATAAAACGACAGATATATAATGCTATGCAACAAAAGATAGGAAAAATCTTACCTTGACCGAGAGTGAACTTAAATGGCGTTCCCCTGTCACGACTAGAATCAAACTGAGTACCATCGAGCAAAGTTCCAGTATAATGGACTGTCAAAAACTCAAAATCCAAATCAGAATAAGCAAAATCATATTCAGGCACAAGGTTAATTCAAATAAAAAAAAGGTAGAAGTGAATATTATACCTTCGACCTCGTCGCCACTTTCAGGAGAATCCCAACCTTCACCTTCTTTAAGAAGCTTCTTCTTCAGGCCTTGATTACCTATTTCCTTCTCTTCTCCGACCTTTAACGTCACCGGAGCTTCAGTGTCATCCATAAAGTCGTCGTTCATCTCATCAGCTGCCGGAATATCGAAATCATCATCCATTTTAAATCGAACAAGAGATCAAACACAAATTATTCTTCGCAAAGCAAGCAAAATCAAGAAATAAACAGCTGAACCAACTCTCAACACCAAGGAGAATCAAGAACGAAAGAATTTCATAAATAAGTGGTATATAAAATGTGGGTAAGTTCAGGTTTGAAGAAAGTTAGGGATTCTAGAGAGTTCTGAGGGTTTACAGGTAACGAAGGGTCAGGATGGTTCGAGAGAGATCACGTTGACGTTAGTCTCGAGATACTGTAAGGGTACGTGATCTGCTGTGGTGCAGCTTACCTCTGATGATTCCGTATCCAACGGTCAGCGTTTGCCTACGGGTTTACCTGGCCACTTTCTGTATATAGCTTTCTTTCTTTAAGAAAGGAGAATATGCGTTGATCATTTTTGGTCAAGTTTCATAAACACTAAAGTTAACCGAAAT
>JAUEJL010068942.1:0-28901 GCA_032274825.1 Drosophyllum lusitanicum | reverse complement strand
TTTTTAAATTCTCATTTAATTCGCGTTTTATTATTATTTAATACGTTTTTATTAATTTTTAATATTTATTATCGTTTGAACCAACCCGTATATCATACTGTGTGTTTTTTTTGTCTATGAACAGTAACTTTAGGACGTAGAAAGTAAACCATTGCAGTAAACTTGAGTACCATGATTTTTACCTTTTGTTAAAATACTATAACGATGATTGCTATGAGTTTTGTTAACCGTAATAATTGGTTTTGCACTCAAATGTTCTCTTTTTTTCTTTCGGTTTCCTTCATGAAAACAAATTGAAAATTTCAACCCGACCCGGAAGGAAAACTGAACTTGACGATTGACCAGATTGTCAAAGACGGAATCAAATCAAAGAAATACACAGATCAGATCTATCAGACGGCTGATAATTACTTGTATTTCTTCCCACGGAGCCCAAATTGCAAGAACCCTTGAAACCTCTACACACGGGCGCCAAAAACCTCCAAAACATCATCACAAAAATATACATACATTATACCTTATACACGCATACCCATCTGCTAATTATTATCATTCATATCATATATAAAACCCTGTATCTAGATTTCAATTTGGTGGAACGCCCACACCCTAGATTTGGGGATTCATGGCGCTCGAAAATATTGTCAAAGAAGCACTGAACGCACTCTATCATCACCCAGATGACACCGTTCGCTCTCAAGCCGATCAATGGCTTCAAAAGTTTCAAAGGACAATCGATGCTTGGCAGGTTCGTTTTTGCTACTGATCGACCTTACAAGATTTCACTTTACTCCATATGTGTATGTTCTAATAAATTTGATAATTAATTCGATGTTAAACATCTTGTGTCAGTAGTAATATGCTTTGAATCATTAATTACCTGTTCGTGTGTGTGTAAATAATCACTTAGGTTTTGATCAAATATCGAAAACGAAGTGTTATTTAAGTTGCAAGCTTTATGGTGCTACCACTACGTTAATTCAATTGTGAATAGGTTTAGAGTGTTTAAGATTCTTGATAAATCATCCAACAAAACTAAACAGGCTATAACCTGGCAATTTTACCGAAAGAAAGGAAACATTTGCTTTGCAAGCTTTATACTTTGCTAAATGGAGTTAATTTTAGGTCTGGACTGCCCTAGGGAACTATTGGTATGGTGTCTGGATTGAAGGAAGTTGGTGTTAGAACATGGAAAATCTTCTTACACAAGAACCTGGCACAAAAGATTTAATGTTGGCTATGATGTATGGTTGATTAACGAGGACCATAATCCGGTTATAGATGCACACAGTTTTCATTACATTACTCACTTTTTATTTATATATTTATTTAGGGTTTCTTGACCCTCCATCCTTTGGTTGGGTTTGAGGGAGGTACATATGGGGTGGTTTAGCACAACTTTGGTATATTCAGCATTACAAGTTAGGGTTTGCACTACCATAACGAAAGCTAGAAGCTTTAAGTTCTACTTTTTTAATAAGCCGTGCTGCCGTACTGTTGCTTAAGTATTTGTTTCTTTTTTGTTGAGATCGTGCGGATTTGATTTCGTTTGTTGCTTACATCTAGTTTTGTTGCTCTCATCTGCATGGGTTTCTGATGTTGCTAAGCTAACCAAATCTTAAATTCCACATTTTGTAGGGCACTCGTCTCTATAGTCTTATTGTTACAATTTCTTATCTATATAATTTTAAAAGGCACAAATTTACCACCCCATCTTTCAATCTTTATAAGGGTAAAAGCTGGGAAAAAAGATTTACAGATGTTTTAATCAGTTAAATTATTTAAAATATTATAGCGGCTCTGATGTAGTCTTTGGGCTCCTCTATATGGGGTTTGGCAAGTTTATATATTTAAGTATGATATTATAGAAAAACAAATTAATCAGTAAGTGATACTAACAACGCCTTTTGAGTAATGTAAGCTTTAGACAGTAAAGGTTCCAATGATACTTGTTCATTGGTGTCGAAATATTGTTTGTGCAGATAGACTTATTTTCAGTTTCAGAATCTCAGTTTTTTATTAATGATAATTCCATGTGACAAGTGGCGGATAGTATCTTGTGATAAAAACTTTGTAATGATAATTTCTTGTTGAAATGCATGTCTCTTTCCACTTTTCATTTCTGGTCCTGAATGAACTGTCAGGGTTCTTCTTAGATGATTCTAATTTGTCTTTTGAAGTTAAATTGAATAAGTTGACATCGTATAAATTTTGTGTAGGTGTCTGATAATTTGCTTCATGATGCAAGCAGCAACGTAGAAACTCTAATTTTTTGTTCACAAACTCTCAGAAGTAAGGTACTTTTATTCATCCGTACTTATGTGTTATTCAAGGAAGGTATTCCTCTAATCTATACTATTATCTAACTTTATGCTTTGATTTTTTATTTAAGAGTCCAGCTATGTGCTTCTAACTTTCATGGTAACTATTTATTTACATTGATCCATATATGGTGCTTCTTATGTGCGTTAATAGGTTCAACGAGATTTTGAGGAATTGCCTTCTGAAGCATTCCGTCCACTACGTGATTCATTGAATGTGAGTCAGTTCTATCCTTAGTTTTTAGTTATACATGGGATTTAAGTATTTAAGAGCTAGAGTTTTAATTGCAGAACTTATTGAAAACATTTCACAAGGGCCCACCTAAAGTTAGAACACAGGTACTTTCTGCAACTTACATAAACACACGTACTCACATAAAAACAATTTGTTGGTGTGAAATGAGTTATGTTGTAATGTATATTATATAGATTAGTCTTGCTGTTGCTGCATTGGCTGTTCAAGTCCCTGCTGAAGATTGGGGAGATGGTGGCATAATGAAATGGCTTAGAGATGAGATGAATTCACATCCTGATATTATACCAAGTTTGCTAGAGTTACTCAGAGTCTTACCTGAGGTAAAACTTCTTCATATATTATAAAATTGGTTGTCAAGTTGCTGATATATGTATGTGTGTGTGTGTGTGTGTTTGTTATGCAGGAAGTTTTTAATTACAAGATAGCTGCTCGTCCTGATAGACGCAGAAAATTTGAAGATGAACTTGCCTCTACAATGGATGTTGCTCTTGGCATTTTGACCGCATGCTCAAATATTCCAGAACTAAAAGAACAGGTGAGATTTGATTCCCTTCTTCTGTGGCTTTCTTTTGTACTTACATTAGGATTCAATTCCAGACTTGTTCTCTTCACATTTTTATTTTTTTCCCAGTTCTTATTTATACACGCATATTGATCCTTATATGTATACATACGTACATAGATCTGAAACAAATTATAATGGTTGCTATGATGTCAAGTTTTGGATACTGATCAGTTAGAAGATTGATATCAGTTTGGTTTATATGGTATTGAAATGGACATATGACTTTGCAAAATCTTCTTTTCCGATAAAGGAAGTCAATGAACTTTAAGTTCTGACAACACTTTTATTTGTTTTTCCAAAATTACGTGAATGAGCTACCAATCATATTTTGCACGAACCACCATCCTTACAAATACTGTCACAATTAAATAACTAATCCTGCTTCCATATTGTCTACTGAAAGCTGTTATACTCATTTGACCCATACAATTTGTCGTTAAACTTTATATATTTGTATTTCTTGGTCTTCTTGTTGAGATCCACAGATTATAATATTACGTTTATTTTAATTTTCACTATTCTTTCTAAGAAAGATATATCAAGTGGTGTAGTTGAATCATGGGCAGTGTGCAATTAACTTTTCTTTCATCATTTTAGCATCTTATATTTTCTCCCTGGCAGAAGTATATAAGTAATTATCCGTTTTGTCGGCCTTTTTGATTGTTTATTGCTAAAAATATATAATTGGTTACGTAATATGATTGATATATGTCTGCATAACCACCATCTGAGCCAGTTCGTAGTATTAGATGGTGAAATATACATGGAACGGAAATGTACTCTTAGAATCTTAACTTAGTAACAGAATATTTTGCTGTAAAAGAAAAGTGAACTCATTCCTTGAAAAAAGTTCTAAAAACAACAGTAGAAATACCTTCCATTGTTCTTTGGATAGTTTGATAACCTTAATCAACCTGATGATAATTATTCTCTGAACTATATATAGTAGCTTGCCATCAAATTACTTTCATCTTTTTTTTCTTCTATTTTATAACTTATGTGGAGTAAACATGGATAAGGGGAAAAACACATCTAGTTTTGCATTCTGTTGCATAATTTCTTCCCACTATTTGTTTTAATTCTTGTGACATTCTAAATTTCTAACCATAAAGTGAATGCAGGCTCTGGAGGCTTTTGCATCTTGGCTTCGGCTAAGACATAGGTATATTTTTCATGCTGTTGATTGAGTGTGATCATTAAATTTATTATTATTGTTGTTGTTTTTGTTGATATTTGATATATTGTTGCTTACAGGATCCCTGCATCTGCTCTTGCTACGCACCCATTGGTGCTAACAGCTCTCTCTAGCTTAACTTCTGATGTGCTTTCAGAGGCAGCTGTGAATGGTAATATAGAACGGAAAGTTATTTAGTATTCACCGGGATCAGTATCTCAGTTATTGCTGTTCTATATTATTTGTTGTTCTTTTATGTCTAAATTATACTGTCAGTCGATAATTTGTATAGTTGACTTCACATAATAAATTTGCTACAACTCTGTAGTGAAATTTTGTACATGTGCTTGTTAGGACGATCTTTGTGCACTTTTTTCTAATGGAATATTGTTTGATTGTTGCCTATTTTCAGTCATTTCTGAATTGATACACTACACGTCTGCAAGAAACTTGGATGGATTTTCTGTTCAGATGCCTTTAATTCAAGTTATTGTGCCACAAGTAATGAATCTGAAGCCACAACTTAGAGATTCTTCAAAGGTATTCAAGACCACTTTGTTGCCAAACTCTTGCCCTGTCACATCCTTCCAGTTTTTCTTAAGATACACGTCATGGAGAAGAAATGTACTTCTTTTCATCATAAAAAAGATATACAGGAAGTTGTGATGGTATTTAACATAGATTAAATTGTTATATTTGGTTTTCATTAGTTTTATAAGGTTAAGAGATAAGTCCTTTAAGTTACTTTTGCCACAAATAGCAACCCGAAATGGTGCACTGTATGAAAGACTCTCTCTCTCTCTCTCTCTGTCATTACAACATTGGGTTTTGTGATTTTTTTTTGCTGGTATAGGATGAGGAAGATGTTAAGGCCATCGCTCGATTATTTGCCGATATGGGTGATTCATATGTTGAATTGATTGCAACTGGTATGATGCTTGTCAATGATTAGGTCTTTGCAATGTGCAATGTTGGTTTACTAATAATAATGAAGAACTTTTACTCTTTCTGACTTGGTGTTTTAATTGATATCAATATTATGTACAGGTTCAGACGAATCAATGTTGATTGTTCATGCCCTACTAGAAGTTGCTGCTCATCCAGAATATGATATTGCTTCCATGACATTTAACTTCTGGCACAATCTTCAGATTTGCTTGATAGAGAGGTAAGTTCTTTTTGTGTTCTCACTTCTTTTATTTATAAGAACCAAATCCTTGATACAATAATATAACACATATACATATATAATTTTTTTTGCAGAGAATCCTATTTATCACTTGGTAATGAATCCTTATTTGAAGCGGAGAGAAATAGACGGGTGCAGGTTTTCCGTTCATCATATGAAACACTTGTATCCCTGGTGAGTAATTGGAGCAGTAGTAGTCTTGTTTACAATGTTACTTACGCCATTTCAAGAAATTTCATCTCTCTATTTCTGCAACAATATATATATTTTTTGAAAGGATGTTATTAACATAGTACATGCATGCTTAAAGACATTAAGAGCTTTTAAACAGATCATATATTTGTTGCTTACAGGTTAGTCACAGAGTCCAGTATCCCCAGGATTACTCAGAACTTTCAAAAGAGGACCAGAAGGATTTCAAACAGACAAGATATGGTGTGCATTTGCTCTCTATTGATGTGTAATTAAATTTTCTAACTTGGTTCTAGCTGAGTTGACATGATTAACACATAAATCTATGCTATCATTCTTATTCATCTTCATGTTCTAATGTGGGTTCATTGTTTTAAGCATGTATTGGGTTCTTGACTTCTTTCTCTATTTTTATGTCATTATCATTTACAACACATGCAATATCTTTTGAAAATTGACGTAATTTGCAGCTCTCCAAACTTGCTTTCCAATTTTAGATTGTCTAAAAGTGAACTTTGGATGAATATTAAACTTCATGACTGTTGTGAATGTCCTTTAAGTATTCTGATTGTATTGTACTGACATACTCTTTGATTTGTAGCGGTTGCGGATGTTTTAATTGATGCAGCATTAGTTTTAGGGGGTGAAACGACACTTAAAATTCTGTACATGAAGCTTGTTGAGGTAAGATATTAACCTTATTTCATTGTGTTAGAGGTTCATCTTAGCATATCTTATATTACACCATCTTCACAAGCAATCATTTATTCAGTATAATAATGACAATGTTTACAAAGGCTATGAAGAGGAAAGATCTAACTCAAAGGTGTTTTTAGAAGAAAGTGGGAACCTGAAGTGTAAAACACTAATATGAATTAAGTGTACATCTTCTGATTTAAAATTCATAGAAAATACTAGTTTTTTTAACATCACAAATCTAGTTATATTTAGTTATGATTGTGACATTAATGATTTTCAGGCTCTAAGTGGGCACCAAAATGGTGATATGATGGATTGGCGACCTTCAGAGGCTCAACTATATTGCATCAGGGCCATATCAGATCTTGTTCCCTTCACCGAAGCAGAAGTTATGCCCCAGGTAGATTCAGAGCTACAGTGTGGTTACTTCTTTGGCCTGATGTTGACTCTGACCTTTTCAGTTTCACTAAATTTTGTACCCGACTCTTGGATAATTTTTCTTGTTTGTTTAATTGATTTGGATAGATTATGTCGTTGCTTCCAAAACTTCCTCACCAACCACTATTACTTCAGACAGGTTATATATAATTATTTATTTCACAACAGAATATCATTTTAAATTCGGTGAAGAACACTTCAATTGAACTTATTAACGTAGCTATCATTCTTCATTCTTTATTTTATATTTACATTTTGCAGTATGTTTGACTATTGGAGCTTATTCCAAATGGCTTGATGCTGCACCAAGCGGACTCTCTTTTTTGCCTTCAGTCATTGATATTCTTGTGAGTGGCATGAGTATGTCTGAAGATTCTGCTGCAGCTGCTGCCTTGGCTTTTAGACACATCTGTGATGGTATCTACTCTTTTCACAAGTGTAATTGATTGACCTGTTCAACCTGATTCTGGTTGTCTGATAATTTAGGGTAAAAAATGAGTTTCAGGGTAGCTTATTTAAACTGATTATCTGGTTTAGATTATTTTACCTCTTAAAAGTCCTTAAGATTTGACAAATAGTCGTATCACCTATTTCCCAGATTATTGTGATATTAAATTGCTGAAGCACATCCAAACATTATTTTCTACTATCTATTTTGTTACAGCTGCTTATCTTACTGGGTTAATGGCATGTAATAGACACATACTTTTACTAGCGTTCTCATTTATGCAACATACTTTTTTATTCTCTTTTATTTATTGTAATTATCATTGGTGTTCTCTTTTGTTAGTTTTGTAACTTGTAACCTTTTTAACTAGTAATATATATATATATATATATATATATATATAGAGAGAGAGAGAGAGAGAGAGAGAGAGAGGAGGGTTCAAACGAGAACTATTTTTCGTATGGGAACCAATCTTGGCCATTGATTAAAACAAATCAATGGCTAAGAATTACAATGCCTCATTAATGGGCTCATTAACGAGGTGTATTTTGGGTAATTTAAGCTAATTTAATAATGACTCATACACCTAGACGCAATTCACAGTTGGGAAAATTATATGAATGACCAAAATACCCCTATTAATGATCATTAATGGTGTTACAAACAGTTCTCGAAGTTCTTGTGTGAAAAACAGTTCTCGTTTGACCTTTTCCCTATACACAGATAACATTTTTCAACAAAAATTTCGACATGTACACTTTGTCAAGGAAAGATGAACCCTAGTATATGTTTATTTTCAAGTAATTTTTTTAAATATAGTAAATGCTAGTTTATTTTGTTGAAAGAAAAGTCATGTAGGTGCCAGATCAAATAGTTACAAATCTACCAAATAAGAACACTATTTCTAAGTTCAATGACTAAATGAGAACCAAAAAAGTATTTTGCATGAGAAAACTTGTGAAAGTACTACTCTATTACATGCCATTAACCCTATCTTATTCTCAGTATTCCATATTATTTATAACAAAATCACCATTTTTGTAGGTTAGGATTCTGTGTAAATCTATATAAAGAGGGCTTAGGGTTGTAAGTTAATCTTGCTTTGAGAGAATTTGCTGAATATAATAAGTTGTGCGTTATAGGAAGTGTTGGTTACTTGGTTTACCTCCCCAAAATGAACCGTATTAGGAGAGTTGACTCATCTCTGAAGCATAAATTGTTGTCTTTATTTCTTTATCTATTTTGTTTACTTAGTTTCCAGTTTGATATTTTTCAAACCTTGATCTGGATCCTATCAGCGATCTCGTTCTTTCTGTATTTATTATAGATATTCTAGACTTGTGGCCTTGACTTATTGTCCATAATCATTAGAGGAAAAATTAGGCTCCATGTCACTCTAATTGTCACCTGAGGAATTTACTATTGGCTAATGTGCCTACTATTATAATCCATCTTACCATCTATATAAATCACAGGGCACTTGTGATATCCTGATTTTGTCCGAATAATTAATAACAAAAGATCTATTTCTATTATTTTAGATTGTGGGAAAAAGCTCCGTGGATCTTTAGATGGTCTTTTCCAAATATATCAAAGGGCAGTGACTGGGGAAGGTTCTTTTAAAGTCGCGGCTCAAGATTCTTTGCATCTTGTTGAAGCCTTAAGGTACCACTGCAATCTTGCAAATCTTTGATCACTTTTATTTAAAAAATAAAAGATCTCATAAATCTTTTGTTGCAGTATAGTTATTACTGAGCTTCCTCCAGACCAGGCTAAGAAAGCCCTTGAGGCACTTTGCATACCTGCTGTTGCACCTTTACAGGTTTGACTAATCTAGGAATAAATAAACAAAAATTATGCTTCGAGGTGGCAATTTGGGTGGGTGGGGCAGGTTGAGTAATGGGTTCGGGTTGACACGGGTTTACCAGGAACACTTTTTATGTAAGATTTTAAAGTTTTCTTCTGTAACAAGTAGTAACTGTGTAAAATACAGTGACATCATTTACATTATTTCAATGACAATAATAAAATGATTTAAGAGGCTCCACACATTAAAAATACGCTTTGCGTGATGCTCTGGCCATTTTGACTTGTTATTACTCCATTGAAGATAAAACATAACCCTAATTGACCCATTAACAAGTAAAAGAGTGAAAATTGCCACCTATAAAATAGGCTTATGCTGTACTGACTTGTATCTCTATGAGCAGGAAGTGATTAATCAAGGCCCTCTGGCATTGGGTCAAAAACCTGCTCGTGAAATCACTGTTCATATTGACCGACTCGCAAATATTTTTAGGTACCAAAACAATTTTATCACTCCAGTCACTAATTTAAGCTTATACAGGAGTTATAATAATTTTGAATAATGAATCATTTGCAGATATGTAAATAATCCAGAAGCGGTTGCTGATGCAATTCAAAGACTATGGCCGCTTTTCAAAGCAATCTTTGATATGTAAGTATCTGTCATTGCTGACACATGCAGACGGGTTGTTTTCACTATACCTGTTAACAGTGGAGATATTTTTTTCCCCTCTTAAATACAAACTTATGAAAAGATGAAAATGTAGTCGTGCTTGGGATATGCGGACAATGGAATCACTCTGCCGGGCCTGTAAACATGCTGTGAGTTCAAGCTATATGTTTTGTTTAATTATACTTATTTCTTGCTAATAGATCTTGCAATTAATGATCTTTTGAAGGTGAGAACATCTAAAAGGTATATGGGAGTTACAATTGGAGCTATGCTTGAGGAGATACAAGGGTTATATAAACAACACCATCAACCATGTTTCTTATATCTCTCTAGTGAAGTTATAAAGGTATGATTCACCCTCACAAGGTTTAACATGAGCAATAATAGACCTAATGAATGAAGATTATGGTTGCAGATATTTGGTTCTGATCCATCTTGTGCGGACTACTTGAAAGTCTTGATCGAATCTCTATTTAGCCATACAGCATGTTTGCTTACAAAAATCCAGGTCCTATTTCATCATCTATAGCACTCCTCCCTCCACCCCTCCAAAAACAAAAAATCTTGAATTATTTATTTAATTTCTTAATTTAATAGTAAGAATCGAATCTTTAGGATTTCACTTCTCGGCCAGATATAGCAGATGATTGTTTTTTGCTGGCATCAAGATGCATTCGCTATTGCCCACATTTGCTTTTCCCATCCCCAGTATTCCCATCGTTGGTGGAATGCTCCATGATTGGAATCACAGTGCAGCACAGGTTATCATCCCTCTGCCGCTGTTTATTTTAGGTTTTATTAATTATGAATATAGACACATTTTCCGTCTAGTAATTGGTGCAAAATATAATTTCATTTGTAATGCAAAATTCCACTTTCTCAACAAGTTATGCTATGCTATATTACCATAATTTTTGTTAGTAGGCGATAAAAAAATATCTGACATATTCAGGGAGGCGTCAAATTCTATACTAAGCTTCTTATCGGACATATTTGATCTGGGAAAATCAAGTCAAGGACAGCAATTTATTTCTATAAGAGATAGTGTTATTGTGCCTCGAGGTGCCAGCATTACTAGAATCTTGGTTGCTGCTGCAACAGGGGCTCTCCCAAGTTCAAGATTAGAAACGGTACAACTTCTTTTCATGTTTTCTTTTAAAGATATATTCTTTTATAATATTTATAGAACGCTTTGTTGTTCTTAACAGGTGGCATATGCCCTGCTGGCACTATCACGAGCATATGGGGTTAAAGCTCTAGAGTGGGCTAAGGAGAGTGTGTCTTTGATTCCAGTTTCTGCAGCAACAGACATGGAAAAGTCGAGATTTTTGCAGGCGCTATCAGATGCAGCATCGGGAGTCGATATCAAAGGCTTGACAACTCCAATCGAGGAGCTTGCAGAGGTTTGCAGACGCAATCGCACGGTTCAAGAGATTGTTCAAGAAGCATTGAGGCCACTTGAGTTGAATATGGTATATGTATCATAGAGTTATATCATGGGAAAAAAGGTCATTTTTTATGCCTAATCTTCTCTTTGTTGATTACTCGCAATTTTTATGGGCTTATAAAAGGGATTGGGGGGGGGGGGGGGGGGCGGTGTGGTGTATAATTGTTGTAATTTTGTGATAAAGATTTGAAGAAGCTGTGTTGGAATTGTTTTCCTTAAAAATTTTGGTTGAGGCTTTCTTACATTTACTTTTCTTATGTATTCCATCCCTCTATGATAATGAACCTATACATCTTTCGCTTGTCATGAGAAACTCAACTTTGGCGCTGGTTCCCTTTCAATTTTGTTATTTATCTTTCGAGTGTTTGGATAAATTTTGTCTCTTAAAATTTGCACGTGAAGGTTAATCAATATGTAACAAATGAAGTTTGGATTAAATGATTAATGTTATTATGAAGTAATTAATATTTTATTTATTTGTGTCCATTTGAACACTTTTTATGGTGTTCTTTGAACATCACCACTGGGCACTGGCCATCACTATGTCAGACCACCACGGAAGATTGTCAGTGATAAGGTTCCAATTATGTTAGTTAAGGATGCAGTCAAGGAGCAATAAGTAAGAAGTAGGTTTGGATTCATGATAGAAAGAGGACAACTTACCTATGTACAGGAGAGTGATCCTTACACATAATCTCCAACATTATTTATTTGTGATTTATCCATTTTGTCGATCTTATGCTGGTCATGAAAAGACCCCAATTATCTCATTTTCCTGCTTCCTGGCGATTGCAATTAGGTCTTCTTTTTCATCCGTCTTTTCTTTTGTTCCTCCTTTCCTTCGTTCATCACTGCAGACATGGGTTTCTCTAGAGAGAAATGTCTCTCACTTGCCGCAAGATGTTCCCCCAATTATCTAACCACATGCAAATGGAATTATCTAACTACCATTCCTTTTCTTCCACCATAGGTTTCAATGGCAGAATTTACCCTTGATGTTCACATAATTGAATTCTACTACATTTTTGCATGGAAGTATATGCATTTTCAGTTGGGCAACTTCTTATTGTTGTAACCAATCTGCTGGATGTAGCCATTTCGAAAAGTTGGGACTTTCCTACCACCATAGGTTTCAATGGCATTTCCTATAATTCCTAATAATGTTATTCCGTTTTATCTTCAAGATTCATGTCAAAATGAAGATTTATATTCTACTTCAAAACTCATATTGAACTATGAAGATTTATATTCTTTCACGTCAAAAGTCATAGTGAACTGCATATTTATGTTCTGCAAGTTCACAGATTTTTTTTTTTTTTTTTTTGAATTGCTTACATTTGCACCTCTTATTGTTCATGCCTTCAGCTGCAGCTTAATATTCTTTTGCATCTATTTTTGAACTAACTATATTGAGACCATTAGCTGCAGCTACAATAGAGATTTCGGAACAAGCTCTTGCACTTTTACGAACCTTACAATTTAAAAAGGTAAAAAGGGTTGGAGACAACTTTTGCTGGTCATAAACAGAAGGAAATGGTGATCCGGATTTGAGTTTGGTATGACTAATCAGTTAATAGAGTTTGTTATATTTGCTCACTCAAGTCTGAAGAAAATAGGAGTGATTTCTTATTCCCGCTTATTTTCCACTTTTCTTCATCTTTATCATGTGATGCAACTAACTTTATAACAATACTTTGTTTCAAGTATGAATCCAGCACACCATCAAATAGAACAAAATGAAGTAGAAAAATCAATAAAATAAGTAAATAGAAATTAAGTACAAGAACTAACATAAACAAAAACAAAATGATGAAATAAGGTATTAAATCATGAGTCAAGGGTGCAATAAAGTTGCGTATCATCATCCTTTTAGTTTCATAAATACAAATCAAGTTGATTTGGCTCTTCATTTCTACATACCCGACCCAGTGTACTTCATAATTTAAAATGCAAATCATTCTTTTGATGATTATTTTCAACTTAATAATTTGTTTGTTAGAAGCAAAAGTACTTCTCATAATAAAAATACAAAACATATTGCCTTTATATCACAACTATTCTTTAAATGGGATGATTGTATGCATGTATTACAGAAAATTAGCCTAACCTGTACAAACACCTACGTACCCCTTATATTTTGCAACAAAAAACTTTCTTATGGCATATTTCAAGCACCGCTATCATATATACATACATACACATATATATATACACACACACACACTTAACATATGAAATTGTAAGATATGCTGCTTTTCTTATTTTCACAACGTAAATGAAATCTTGCAAGTCAAGACATATTAGCTTATTAGCTCTATGATTATTAACTACATGAACAATATCAATGATTGCTTTACCAAGAGATTTCTGAATTCCCATCTTTTTTTTTGGGTTGATTTCACCTATCCTTCTTCCCGTTCATAATCTATAATCAGATGTTAGAAAAACTGTTATTCATTCATTAATCATTACGGAAAGAAATTAACTAAAAAAACTTATTACTTACAACGCTTATAGAGATGCTATGCATAATAAGATAATAATAGTAAGAGATCAAGTGTTGTATATAAACAATTTATTTTCAAAATTATTATAGGGTGATGATTCATACATAATAAAGTGTCTAAATACAACCCTATGTTTTATCAACTCGTAACATATGTTGTTAAATCCTTATACATGTTATGTATAAATCAGCTAGAAAATGAAATTACATGTTACCGGGTAAAAACAATTCTCCGAATACCATACCCCTATATTCTATAAAACAACATGTTATCAGATAGAAAATATTCGCCGCCACATGATTGCACGGGTATCATTGAAGTATTTAATAAAAGAGTTCTACTTTTATTCTCAAGATTATTCAAGTGAGACTACCAACAAGGTGGCCTAGTAGTAAGGTGGTCCGTTGTCTTCCTAGAAGTAATGGGTTCAACCTTTCCCTAGGTAAACACCTTGGGGGTGGTATATTTCCCCACTGTAAATGTTAGGTGAGTCCGGTAAAGGGACACTTTACTGAAATGCTCTCGGGTTAATTCTGACTTCTTAGTCGGGTTGCCAAGACGAATGATCATTGTTTGTGATCCGGTCCTTGAGAAAGGGTCGGTTCGAATCCATAGAATTCCAGAAAGAAATTGCTGAAGATTATTCAAGTGAGACTTTATGTAGAGTTAAAAAATTAAGCATTAAACTTTTTTTAAATAATCTAACTCTATAAGTTTGTTTGATAATGATAAGCCTATAAGTTTTGTTTAATTTACGGTTTGACCCTTATGACAAGATAAATATATCTAAACACCCACTCTCTTCTCCTCTCATCTATCCTCTATCCTTTTTACCCAAATTCCTTATCTCTCGGCTACTTGGAATGATATTTAAAAAGTTTGAATCTGTAAATGCTACCCCCAAATCTTGATAAGTAATTGATTTCCGTTTCTTTCTAAATTCTTCCCGTGAGCTTATCATCTACTAATCATGTGCTCTCACGTTTTGTTGGCTTATCTTGTTTATGTTAGGTGTTAATCAACTTCAAATCTAAATCGAAATCAAGGCAAACATTGAAATTTATTCAAAGCTAAATCAAATTCAATGCATTATTTAAGTCAAGGCTAAATCAAAATCTGCTCACCTTACTGCAATAAACGATGTGTTAACCAGGAATCTTTGTTTGATTTCCTATATTTACCGTGTTCCCGTTCAAGCCGTGTTATGTTTTTAATAGCAAAATACAAGCAAATATTAACCTATTTTTAAATCTGTATTTTTTTTATTTAAATCAAAACTTGAAGCGATGATCATAAACAATATCAAACACCTTTCAATATTTGAGTGTAGATAGAATAATAGTAATTGGTAAAGTATTCACCTTTTATGGCATGGTTTGGTGACACATGGGAATATATATAAGAAACTATATTCTATAGAATATTACATTTCCTGCCATAAATAATCATGGATGAGTTTCGTGTCTTCGAAAAAGCTACGATCCAACGTCTGAAGATCATCTCAGAGGTGACACTTCTCTCTTGTTTGCTATAATTTCTTGCAGATTTTGGCCACCATATCCATAAGTTTATCGATTACAACTTCTATTGGATTTTCTTCGTCTTCCTCGTCATCTTGTCCACACTCAATCTCGCTTTTGGGTATATAAGAAATCATTGCTTTTATAAAATGTAACCCTAGGTCTTCCACCTCGCCTTGAATCATTTCTTGGCCAGATTCTATCTTCAAACTCATCCCGAAACACACACACACACACATAGTATGAATGTTAACATGGCTGCAACAGCTCAGCAGAAGAAAACCCTACACTCGATTTTAGCAGGTAAGCTCAATAACCTCACTATTCCGCCATCGTCCACTGATCAGGACTTTGATTTTGCCGATGTATTTGGTCCTACTTCATCATCATCATCTGCTAATCTTAATCCTAATCCTATCCCTAGTCTTTTCATTGGGGACCCCCAAATTATCCACAATCGGTCACACTCCTTCATTGGCCCTTCCCCTCGTTACACCCTCTCCAAATCCCTAACTTTTCACCATGAATTTGATCCCGGTAGCTCTGGTGAAGAAGACGATTTAATCAAAGTAGATAAGGTTCAGGAGGAAGATGAATTTGATGTTGAAGAGAAGGGTAAACTGGGTTACAAAATTGGTCCTGGTGATTTTGAGACTATGAGGGTTATTGGTAAAGGATCTTTTGGGAAGGTATTTCAGGTGAGAAGGAAGGTAAGTAATGGTGATAGTGATGGTGTGATTGGAGATGGGATATTCGCCATGAAAGTTATGAGGAAGGACACTATCATAAAAAATAATCATGTGGATTATATGAAAGCTGAAAGGGATATACTAACCAAAGTGGTTCATCCCTTCGTTGTGCAGCTTCGTTATTCTTTTCAGGTATTCACATTCTGTTAATTTTACAGCTAGCTTATACGACATTCATTTTCAGTGCTTGTTTTAGTTAAATACTTAAATCTGTTCTGCATTTTTACAGACAAGAACAAAGCTGTATCTGATCCTGGATTTCATTAATGGTGGTCATCTTTTCTTTCACCTATACAGACAAGGGATCTTCAGGTACATCTTCATTAGCATGTGGATTAGTCATGATATGATGAATGGTTATGTTTTTTAAATTTTGTTCTTGGGTAGTGAGGATCAAGCAAGGGTTTATACTGCTGAGATTGTATCTGCTGTTTCACATCTTCACCAGAGAGGGATCGTGCATCGAGATCTTAAGCCTGAAAACATACTCATGGATGCAGATGGACATGTAATCATCATGCACATGAACTCATTAGTGTTAAAGCAACACCATTAAATTGCTTAATAATGATTGCCGTATCTTTGTTATGTTCATTAAGAATGGCACTTATTCCCCAGGTTATGCTAACCGATTTTGGTCTGGCAAAGGAAATTGATGAATCAAGCAGATCAAACTCAATGTGTGGCACCACTGAATACATGGCTCCTGAAATTTTACTGTCGAAAGGCCACAATAAAAATGCAGATTGGTGGAGTGTTGGGATACTTTTGTATGAAATGCTAACCGGGAAGGTAAAACATATGCAGATCTTGAAACAATGAATTTATGTGATCTAGAAACATTTCTATTTCTATCTATGTTTATATCTATGGGGCTAGAGGTGGCCATTTTGACCCATAAGCTGATTTGGATTATGTTTATCTTTAATGGGCCAAATGGATAAAATAAAAATTAAGCCTAGTTTGTTTTTGAGGATAGCGTTTGTTTAGAATAATTGATAAGTGCTTCGAAGATCTTATTTGATCTTATTTTTGGAAGTGATTAAATATCATGTATTCTCTTGCAGATATTTTAATGTAGGCCGCGTCTTCTACCACAGACATTGAATAAGGCATTAGATATTTTACCTTTTTAAAACAAACACCGCCTAAAAAGAAATTCGAGTTGAAGGGCTTTAAGTTAATCCTACTTAAAAGTGTTGACTAATCCTGTTTTGACGCGTGTCTCTAGCTCGACCAGTGCATTTTGCCACCGTGGATGACTGGATTCTAATTGCCTCTACTTTTATTATCTTTTTGTAGCCACCGTTCACACATTCCAACAGAAAGAAACTTCAGGAGAAGATCATCAATGAAAAAGTGAAGCTGTTACCACGGTTAAGTGGTGAAGCTCATTCTTTGCTGAAAGGAGTAAGTTCAGCTAAATGTGGTTAAGCTTATGCCTAGCACCTTAATCGCTAAAAGGTAATTGAAGTTCATATATTTTCCTTTTTCAGTTGTTGCAAAAGGATCCATCAGTAAGGCTGGGAAGTGGGCCCCGGGGCGGTGACGATGTCAAAAATCATAAGTGGTTTCGAACAATTAACTGGAAAAAGCTGGAGTCGAGAGAGTTGCTACCAAAGTTCAAGCCAGATGTCAGTGGCGAAGATTGCACTGAAAATTTTGACAAGTGTTGGACTGCAATGCCTTTAGATGATTCACCAGCTCCTACACCAACAGCGGGTGAGCATTTTCATGGTTATACTTATATAGCACCAAACCCTTGGCTTTCGTCTCCTCAATAAAAGCCATCAAGATGTTAATCTGCTCCCAATTTGTCGACTTTCATAAGTGGGATTCTACAGGCTATTTATTTCTTTTATCCCCACAAGAGAAGGGGAAAAAAAAGACATTAAATAAATATGATCTATACATAATACATTTATGTGGATGCTATATGAAACTCAACCTTTTCAGTATAGATTGTTTGATTTCTGCTATTTTTGTTTTTCAAGTTTTTGTAGGAACCCAGTACTGGTTAACAGTTTATTCAATTTTGATATGTCATTTTACCTTACAATTTGCTAGATTAAACATATTGTATACGTTTCATAGCTTTGTTTGTTGTCAAAGTGTATAACAGGGCATCTATGCTTCTTAAACAATTCCCAGTTAAAAGTCACACGTATGTGGGTTGATTATGTGCAGCAACTTGATGCTTCCAACTGAATCCAAGGGTACATGTGTTCCTATTTTTCCTTATAATCTTGCAATTTTAAGATTAATCTTCTTTATATGCTCGAGTAAACTAAAAGGCCTGAAGGGCAGTCCTTTCCATGAAGACTTGAGACTCTCGTCTATGTAAATTTTACTTGGCTTTAGTAATAGTTTTACGCACTTAAGCACGAAGTTGTTTAATCGATGCTTATGTTCAATTCTGAGACCATGATTGTGATTTCAGTGGTAACGTTTGCATCTTCAGTTCCATGTTTCTTGGTTTTCTTGTCATTGGTCTTTTTCACCATACTTGAAGCAAACAACTCCTGATAGACGCCTTTTTCCTTTCTCTTGTATTGATGTTATATAGAGTCCCAAAATCAACATAATTGAGTTTTAGAAGTATGTGAACGATCCATGTTCTTTTCCTCAGATTCAAATTTCGTCTTTGCTCCGTATGTGTTTTTGAATTTGATCTAAAGTAAAATCTTCTGAAGTGTGCATTATTAATAGCGTGAAAGGCGGGTAACTTCGTTATTATTGCCCCCACTATCAATTACAATCATGAATACGTCGGTGTCATCGTTTCTGAAGGTTTTGTTGTCGTTTTGAAAGTAACTATTGTTCGTAACCAGGGTATTATTATACGCTGTGTCGTTTAGGAAGTACTGCTCCAACACTTAAAAGTGGTTTTCTCTGTTGGGTATTATTATATGAGTATTTGTTCATTTTCTTCTTTCTCGCCAAACATAGATATATTTCATATTTATACTTTTTATTATTATATATTAAACTAAGTAATTTTATGTTTATTTGTTTATCTATTCTATTCTGATCTTTAATAATGTTCGGTATAAATATATCTTCTTCTAATATAAATAAAAGACTAACCATCAACAATTTAATTAGAAAAATTAAATCAAAGGCATTCATTTTTGTTAAAATTGAAACTCAATTTTGACTTTAGATAGTCAAAATTGAAACTCAATTTTAAATTTATAAGATAAGATTATATCTAAGTTGATATTATTTAATATATCTAAAGTTGATTCTAAATCTAAGATATATATATATATTGGTTATATAAGCAAATTGAATCACAATAATAAAATATATCAACAAATTCACCTAAAATAATTACGACAATAAAATCCTAATTGAATGACTAATAATATTTTATTTAGAAAAATACTTTTATATAAAATCCTAATTAGATATGATTAAAGAATAGTTAGTCAAATTGAATGGACTAATAATATTTTATTTAGAAAAATTCTTTTAATTTCTAAAAAAGTTTGAGGTCAGACTATTCTTTCATTCATACAAAAACAATCGTAGTTTTAGCTAAACGTAAAAATATAAAATGATATTTTCACATAAATAATTATATATGGTTATTCAAGTCTGAGATTGAGTTATTCTTTCGTTCATACAAAAGAATAATCACATATTTAACTAAGCAAATATAGCATGATACTTTAATATAAATAATTATGATTACCCGTATATTTACATGGGCATTTAAATTAGTATATATATATATATATATATATATATATATATATGATATTTTTGTTTATCTACAATTCGATATAAATTTTATCTCGATACAATATGTATTAAAAAATGCATCTTTTAATGTTATACTTTAAAGTGTAGTTTCCATGTTTTGAATTATCATTTCTTTTTGAGAAAATTTCATAGATGGTTTGTGTGGTTTACCACTTATTACATGCGCGGTCTTTTATGTTCGTTTATTACGCTAGAGATCACCATAGTAAGTACTTTGTAACACTGCTAGTTCCTATCCACCTCATGTGCACTTAAAAAGTCCATAGTGCCCTTTTCTCCTTAATTTGTTTGATTTTTATACATTAATTACTAATTAATGTTATAAAAAAATTAAAACAATAAAATAAATACAAACACCCCTCTTTCCCTAACAAATGTGTCGAAAACTCAACGCCACCGTCTGCCACCACCCACACCACTGTCTGGGACCACTCCCACCACTAGACACCTCCAACGATCACTGCCAAAACCAGAGAACAAAAAAACCACCACCAAAAGTTTACCCCAAATTGTTTCTCACCGTATCCCCCAAATTTGTCCCTCACCACCGTTCCCCTACCTTACAATCGCACCAACCACCACTACAATCACACACATATACACACCCTAGAAACAACAAGTGACCACCACCACCACCACCCACACCCCCAAATCAGAGAATACAAAATGAAAGAAAGCAAGAGCACCAATAAATACTAAATTAGAACACCAAGAACACTTACAAATCTGATTACACCAAATCGAAACCCAAGAAATCCTAAATCGTAACCCAACAACACTTACAGTGTAAATCTTAATTCGTTGCCCAAGAAATCCAAGGTTGGCGATGACGATGTCCAGATTAGAGATAACTTACGCCGATGGTGGTAGTCTTACGATACAGTGGTGGTGACGCGGTGGTTAGGAACGACGCATGTGGGTGACGACTTAGATCCAAGGAGGGAGCATGTGAGATGGAGGTGTTGAAGCCGGAACACATCACGGATGTGTTCTCTGGTGGAAGTGATGCGACGAGGTAAGACGGTGGGTTGCGGTGGTTCTGTTCGCCGGCGAAGAGGCCGTGAGGTGATGGATGGCGATGGGTTGCGGTGGCTCTGTTCGCCGGCAAAGAGGCCGTGAGGTGATGGATGGCGGTGGTTAGGTGAGAGGGTGGAACGAGAGAGGAATGGGTTTTTTTTGTTGGGGGGGGGGGAAGTAATTATAATAATAAGAATAAAAAATAAAAAATAAATATTAATTTATATTAATGATAAAAACAATATTTATGATAAAAAAAATAGAAAAAAAGGGTACATAAGGATACTACGGTGATTTCATGTCAAAAGGTGATGGTATTTTGGTCTTTTTAGTTGGACCAGGGACCGACAGCGTAACAAAGTACTTACCACGGTGATCTCCAATGTAATAAACAAACATAAAGGACATGGACCATCTGTGAAATTTTCTCTTTCTTTTTTTCTTTCTTAAAACCTTTCTTTGGTTATAATGATTAATAATACTACATGGTTATATTAAAGGGTTAAAGTTGTTGAGCACAAAGTCATAAAGAAAAAGAATATTTTCCAATGTTTTATTATGACACATGAAATTTGTGTGTTTACATATATCCATTAATCTTTACAAAAAGGTTTTGTATATGTAAAAATTTGGAACAAAAAATGGGCATAATAAAATGTTTTTGTAAACATTAATGGGTATAACGAAACTTTTGTAAACTTGAAATGTATATTTGACCAAAAAAACTTCATGTGCTATAATAGAACATTGGGAAAACATTTTTTTGTTCAACAACTTTTAGCCCTATATTAAATGTAATATGAAATTCTTTTCCTTCTATTAAAACATTTATTTGATTGTAAGAATTATTTAATTATAAGAATTAATAGTATTGGATGTAATATGAAAAATAAAACCTAGATCAATTTGAGTTAAAAAAATGACACATTGTGCTAATCTTTAGATCTTTTGATGCTTTGTTTTATAAACTTACGTTTTAATTTGAATTCTATATTTTGTTCACCTTACACCCATTACAAATTGCGGTATAAAAAAACTCGTTAGAGACAACAACGAGGGATTCGTGGACTTGAATACTTGACCCAGAATGTGAACCGTTAATTTTAAATTCAAAAGTGTGTTAATAAAGGCCATAACATAACCTATAATTCTCTATCATCCCGATCTCAAATTAAAACAATTTAAAACGTGAATGTGAATTCGAATTTAAAAGAGACCAGAATTACCAAGTTTTGTTTGCACTTCATGACACGTGAAGTTACCTTGAACTATTCAAAAGTCGGGCCAACCCCTCGTTAGCTTATGAAAATTTCATTCTTCTTTGCTACTTTCAAGATTATATAAGACCATTGCATTCGTCACTCGCAGCTCTTTTATTTCTCTTGTTATGTCAACGTCGCATCATCTTCTCCTTACATCCCTCTCCTAACACCCACACACATCCCTCCCAACCCTTCTCAATTTTTTTAAAATCTTACAAAAAGTAGAGAAAGGAGGAGAGGGTCGAGAGAAAACCCTCAAAGGGTTCAACCTGCGGATTGAGGAGGAGGGGTGATAGTGTTCCCATGCCATCCTTGCTCTCCTCGAATACGCATGGCCTAACATTTAATTTCTTTGTTGTTTACAATACTAAAGTTTTTTCAATACTACTAAATTTTTATACTTGTGTATCACATGGAATTTGACTTCAGTATCATGTTATGAATTTAAATCAAAGAAGAAGATCATTACTAGTATGGTCATATGTGTTTGAACTTTGAACTACCACAAAAGGAGACGGTATAAGTAAACCCTAAAGTAGGCTTTTTGGTGCAAACGTCTTTTTTCATCATTTTTTTCTCAAATTATACCATTTTTTCAGTTTAATCAAATTGTGTAGTTACAGATTACAGTTTGATTTAGTACACGCAACATGTAATCAGTTACCCGTAACTTGACTTTTTATTTTTTAATCATTATTATATTATCAACAAATAATTTAAACTAAAACCTTTTAACTTATCTCTCTCTCCCTTTCTCTGCCACGGACTCCGTCGATATTTCTCTTGTTTTCTTCTAATTTTACTCCTCTTTTCTAGATTTGTGCATGTTTATGTGTTTGTGTAAAAATGTATGTCTTTGGATATGAGTTTGTGTGCTTAGACAACCCGTACCACCCCATCCGAAGTCTTCAGGTTTGGCTTCGGGTTGGACCGGTTGGTCGTGTTTCACACAAACACCGGTACACCCCCTAGCCAACCCGATAGGGTGTCTCCTTTGAGTCCTGCAACCTGATTAATTTTAAGCTTTTAAAAAAACCCGCTGTTCAATAGCTATAAAAAATTAAATATTTTTAATTTTTTTCCCTTTCTCCCCTACAAATATATATATACACCACTAGTCCACTACACACTTTAAAATTTTGATCCTCAAATATATATTTCTCTTTATGTCTCTTATACTACAAAAAATATTTAGTTTTTACACAATATGGATTCACCACAACCCACATCATCATCATCATCATCATCATCATCATCATCATCATGCGTATCAATCAACGAACTCATTGAGTAGGAAAACGAAATTTTTTAGGGCTGGTTCGAGATGCGGAAGAATTAATTTATATTAGCAGTGCCGAATCGTCAGCAAGAATGATTAGTGAAAACATAGAAAGATGTCGGTAGCTGCAAACGTGCGGCTTATGCGGGAATACTTTGGTGATAACCCTGTTTATACAAGGGATTTGTTTAGACGGCGGTTCAGGATGAGCAGATAACTATTCGAACGAGTAGGTGACGATTTAGGAGTGTATCCATATTTTAAACAAAAGCGGGACGTCATAGGGAAAAAATTTATCTCTGATACAAAAGTGTACTTCCGTTGTTCGGCAATTGGCGTATGGAGTATCCTCCGATTCACTTGACAGGTACTTGAGAACGGGAGAGAAAATGTCACGGGATTACCTACATTACGTTCGCTTGTGTCATGTTACACAATATGATACTCTAAGACAAAGACCATGCAATTTGCAGTTTCGATGAAAACGACCTTTTATCGTCTCATATCGAAACACAAATAAGTGAGGAAGCACGCGCGACAAACATTTGAGAAGTAAAAAACTTTGAGACTCATAATAATCTTCGGTCAGATTTGATCGAACATATTTCACGTATCCAACTTCTCGTCAACGAGGACGACTAGATTTCTAGATGTTTTTATTATTTACTATTTTTGATTGGGTAAATTGTATGAAAATACAATGAACTTTGTCATAATTATCATTTTATACAACAAACTTTATTTTTTTTAAAACAATACAATCAACTTTTATAATCCTCCCATTGTATGCAAGTTGTTGTAAACTATGAAAATTATGGAAAAGTTTATTGTTTATAATGGTAGCTAAATATTAGACACAGAAAATGTTGTGTACATTCAGTGAGAGAATTTAAAAGTCGGTTGTATTATTTTTAAGAATTTAAAGTCGGTTGTATTATTTTCAATGATTAATTAAAAAACTTATTAAAACACATAATTGTTAAAATGAACAGTTATTAAATAAATAATTATTAAGGTAACCTTAGATTATATAACTTTTGAAGAAAAAAATCCATGTCAACATCACATTTATATAGATTTTTTGCTTTTCAAAGTAATAATAATTTTTTTTAAAAAAAAAGAAAGTCTACTTTTAAATTAATAATATACTAACTTGCAATGAAGGTATTTTTCTTATGAGAGACAAAAAATTTATAGTTTGAAAACCTTTTGTGATAATTTTCAGTTGTTTAAGATGAAAATTATATAATTTCAGCATGATTAGCACTCGACTTTTGTTATTTGTGAAAGCAGATTTAATTTTAAGATGATTAAATTATGCCAGAATGGTCATATATGTGAAAACAACATTCTTTTTAAGCCCTACATTTGTTGGTCCCAACTTATATACATACATACTTGGATAACATACACGTATATACATACACATGCTCAATACATACTTGATTAGAGCAATGAGTATACTCCCCCTCTCCCCTCTTTTTCTTTCATATGTCATGTCAACACACATACTTCCCCTCCCTATATTTTACACATCTTCTAAATAAATACCCCCTTCACATTTATCCAATTTGTAATATTATATATATATATATATATATATATATATATGTGTGTGTGTGTGTGTGTGTGAGAGAGAGAGAGAGAGAGGAGAGAGGAGAGAGAGAGAGAGTAGGAAAAGAGAAAGAAAAGGAGTGAGAATGAGGGACCGATAGTAGTTTCTAAGACAAGAAGAAGCTTGGAGGTAATGTTGGCCATATTGATAACCTTTGTAGCCTCACCTCTTATAATTACGAGCTTTGTGATTAAATAACTTAAAAAGAAAACTGAGAGGAGAGGAATGGGGGATGAAAACGTTAATTGAAGTCTTCCAAGTAAATTAGTCGTTGATTATTTTTTAATTGAAGGCTTCCTAGCTGTCACCACTCTTGATTAAAAGAGAAGGGAAAAGATTTGAGCCTGAATTTTTTAAAATAAACACAAGTAAACAATTTTGCTTTTAATTCATTAAGATTATAGTAAGTATTATAGCACTCACATCTTTTAAACTTCTTATAATCATAGCCATAGGTGTTTATTATGTCTTCGAAAACAATGTTAGTTGTTTTATTTCATACACACTTAACAATTTTATATGTTGTGTATTTTATGATTAAAGATTGGTGGTTAATGTATCACCATTAAAACCAACAAACAACGACTATAAGGCTTGTAACATAGCGGTACCAGGATGTTGAAAAGATATTCCGATAACTTATGATCATAGGTTCAAGTTTCGCGGTGGACAAAAAAATTAATAGGTAAATAAAAAAATGTTATTGTTAATCTTAATTAATGGGCATCTTGAATACATACTGCTTGGCTAGAAATTTATAGGTAAATAAAAAAAATGTTATTGTTAATTTTAGAAAAGTAGCAATTATTTTTGTCCTTTTTCAGCAACCACCCACAATAAGGTGAAAATGGCACTAGAGCAGACAAAATCCAGGATAACATTCAGCACTATCTTAAAGGGTCCTACCATTCTCATCTTACTACCATTGAATGAGGAGGGAGGGCACACCCCCCATTCACCCAAATCTAATCCTCATTCACTCATTTCCATCCCACATCAACACCACCAACTCATATATATTTTATATAACATCATCAAACTTTCAGTCTAATTGACTACCACCAATCATCCCCACCTACCCAATAAACAAGATGCCACTAAAAGTTCTTTGGCATCATTTATCTTTTTTATTCTTTTTCTTAAGTTAGTAAGTAAGTAAGTAGTTTAAAATATAAACAACTTCACCAAAAATAATGATATTAATAAACAGTTTCCAATTCCATCAGCAATCTTAAACACCCTCAAATCAACTTATTATTGTCTGAAATCACTATAAGAAAATAACTAGTATTGATAAGCAATCCCAAACAACACCTTTAATGCTAAGACTGAGTCCTCCTTTTTAATAATTGCAATGCATACAAACAACAAAACATAATGATAATCTAAAGAGATCTTGGTCTGTACATAGATAAGGATTAGACTGAAGTGAAAAACTAATTTACCTGACAATTTACTTGATTTTCTCCTTTTATGTGATGTTTAACCAACACTAATCATACCATTTCCATTGTTGAAGCCTGAAAAGGCAGCAGAATCTGTCCGATTGCTATGATCATAAGACAAGGATAGGTTGAGAGACAATGATAACGAGTCCCTTTTGCTTTGATTCAAAAAACTATCTGGCCTTGTTGATGGATTTGGTGTTGGAAGTAGGGGGATTGGGCGAACGACTAGTGTTGGTCCACTTTTGAATTGATCATCATTATTAAGAGTTATAGTTTCTGCTTGATTCTTGATCAGTAGTTGTGATGGAACCGAATCAGCTGTGGCTGGGAAGGCAGCCATTGGGAATCCACTTAGAGGAGATATTTGATTTGAGGACAGCCTAGGTCCTTGGGCAGGTTGATTGTTGTTATCTTTTTGAACTTGCTGTTCTTCCACTGGGATAGCAGCAACCTGATCATCATTCAGAAAGTTCTCAGTTCTTGTCACTCACGCAAATTAAAGGGGTGCCTGGGATTGCTTACTAAATATGTTTATCTGTCTATTGCTTTTGAAATAAGCAGTTTAGAATAAGAACTTTCAAACTGTTTATCAATAAGGAGTTTGGAAAAGCAATCCCGATCACCTCCAAACAGCTTATTGTTGTATCAAAACACAATAAGAAAAGAAGCAAATTAAGTAAGCAATCCCAAACACCCCCCAAAAATGGTAATATGCAAAACAATGAACTGATAGGATTATGCATGATCGTTTCTTGGATATTTAGTCTTACTTCAAAGACATAAAAAAAATACTCTAGTTATATAATTGGTATTAGGCTATTCCTCACTTTACTTTGATGCACCCAAACATGCTAATTGATGCATATGAGCGAGCAGAGGGAAGGAAATCTAAACTAGTCAGTTGATTTGATAGATCTGTGATGACACTCACCGAATCGGTAGTGATATCGAAGAGGCTGGATCTCCGGCGACGGCGGTTGAGGTTGCTACGGCGGAGGAAATACTTCTGAGCATGGCTTGCTACTTGTGTAGGAGTACGTGTCTTCACAAAGTTCCTTGAAATTCCTCTCCAGTCCCCTTTGCCCACCTTCTGCAGACCTAAGAGAAACAGCTTGTGTTCATCTTCCGTCCATGGAACCCCTGTTGTTTATCAATTATAAATAAACTCAAAAGCTTAATCTCATATTACTTCATCAATCAAGAACTTTGTAAGAGTATTCAAATAACTTGAGCAAAAGGAATCGCTTAAAAAACCAGAACCTGGGTCACAACAAAAACAACTAAATTCCAATTTTAAACATGCAAAATCCTATCACCTACCATGAAACATGACTATTTAACACAAATACGGCCACAATCAGATTCGAAAAACATCTGGACGAATTGATAAACAATAGATACAGAAAAAGCGAGATCTAACCTCGTTTACGCTCTCTGCCACCATTGGACTGGTTGCGGACGGCATCATCAGCGGAGGCGTAACCGGAATCGGCAGCAACCGAGGCGGAGCCGATAAAGTTATTACCATTACTAGAGGGATCAGGAGTAGCAGGATGTACCTGTACATACTGCGAGAGATCGTTCATACTCACACTCTTCCTCATCGGATCAACCTTCACTCTCACCCCGAACAACATTATCTCACCGGAGCCATCATCAACGGTACCGTTGGTCCAGCAGCCTGACTGTGAATCTGACATCATTTCTCCCATCGAAAACGAATTAATCAATCCGATTCCGACCTAATAAAAATCTACAGAAATGATTTAAAAAAAATTGGAAGGCGATTGATCAACGATGAGAATAAATGCAGAGTTCACCGCGTAATCTTCAACCTTCAATCTTATCTTTGGGATGGTCGGCTGTGGGAGAATCTGATTGCCGTACAAACGCTTATGTTTGTTTTATGGGCGAGGAGAGGATAGATACAAATACATACAATAGGCTTGCTTGGATTATGGGTACGTCTAGGTGGTATATATATAATATGCTAAAATGACGGGTGGGTTCCATGTGGTAGTAGCATTGGAGTTTGTAGCTCATACACGTGGCAATTTCTGGTACGGTACTTATTTGTAATCGAATCACAGTGGTTCATTATGCCTTTACCGTAAAAGTCAAAGTCAAACAAGCGTTTCTCATGCGTAATTACTATCTAATTACCAATTTTATTAATTTAATATTCGGAGCATCTTATCTTAATTATTATGTTATATTATCACAAAATTTGAATGCTTTAAAGATAATTAACTTATTTATGAAAACCGGTATGTTTAACACCACTAGCCGGTCTTTTTTGTAAGCTTATCTAGGGGTGTACATTCGGATGGATCGATCTAATCCGATCCGATTGAGTAAATTCAATTGGATTTTAGTTTTTAAAAGTGAGATCTGATCCATCCAAATTTTCTTAAGATCCGAACCAAACCATCCAAATTACAATTCGGTTGAATCGGTTTTTAAAATTCGGTTTTCATTCTCACATAAATACATGCTTAAAGAGTCGTGATATTTCAAAAACTAGATTC
>JAUEJL010068931.1:0-16934 GCA_032274825.1 Drosophyllum lusitanicum | reverse complement strand
TTGTTTGTAGCTTCCATTCACTTAGCTTTGTGCTAATTCCCCACGGTTGATTGCTTTTTGCAGGTTTGGCTGTTTAGTTGTGTTTGTGGGAAAGGGGAATTTGACCAACGCTCTGATATTATGTTTTGAGAAGAGACGAGCCGTGTGTTATAAATATTTTGTAACACAACTTGATGCAGTGTTTTGTGGATAGTACTTTGTACTTTATGGGCGTTTGTTTTAATGGAATCAGTAAACGCTTCCACAACGATTTAAAAAAAATGGCTTGAGAATTTACGGTGTTACATACGGTTGGTGCTCTTCTTTCATCCTTGTTACAAGATATGTTGTCCTCAATACCATCAAGAAAGGATAGACTCAATGTGCATAAAAATATCGCTCACGTTGCATAACAGTTTTGGAAAGCTCGAAATGCGCAAATCTTTGACGGTATTCAACCGTGTCCCTAACGAACAATTTTAGCATGCACACACTTAGAGAGAGATGTCACTTTTTCTTTTTCAGTCTTCCCAACCAAACGATCGTTACTTCTAATCCGACTCCTGACGATGGCTTAGCTGTGAGTTCAAGGTGGTGGACCCCCACCGATGACATTGTGAAATTCAACTATGATGCCTCATTCAAGTATGCTTCTACGGTTACTGGTATCATTGTCCACAACTCTCTTGTCTCAATTATCGTCTATGCACGATAATCATGAGTAGCTTCTTCTTTGCTAGCAGTTGAGTTACTTGCCATTCGACATTCATGTACCTAGCATCACAGTTGAGTTGATAGAATGCAACTATTAAATCAGATTCAAAGACTGCTATACTACTATCCTCTACGGAGACTATTTTTTATTAATGTCAGGCTACTATCTTATAAGATATTTGGTTTTATGCATCCCAACATGATATTTCTATTCAAATTCAATGTGCTATTAGAGTTTCTAATTCTCCAGCTTATAAAATTGTAAAAATGAATTTAAAGAGTTGTGTTCAATAAAGTCTATTTAAAAAACATAGTCTTGAAATTTTAATATTCAATCACAGGTGATTCAGTATACAAGCACATGTGATTTGTAAAAGTATCACATATAAATTACGTAAAATTACGAAAATGCCACTCCGCCCAAATGTTTAAAATTTACTCTAGACCATTGATTTAAAAACTAAAATTAATCACTTAAAAATATAAATTAATTATAAACTATATTGAACATGCTTTTGGTTTATTTTAGGATTTACATTTCCTCGATTTGCCTTTCCGTTAAAAAAGAAACTTTTTATGTTTCGCAATATTACGGCGACGAATCTTGAGAGAGCCGAGTCTCTAGCCATCGCGGAACGAGAGACATCAAAAACCCTGGAAAACCCCCAATCTGCAAGCCTCAGGAACACTCACTCACCCACTCAATTGGTGCTCCCTCGTCTGAATTTGACATCAAGAAATGGGAAAGCTACAACCGTCACTCAGAACCGGCAACAAACTAGTCTTACCAGTTCGATCTTTGTTAAAAAACGTTCAATCATCCCCTCACGAAGTAGAATTAGAATCCCAATCATCCTCCCATCATCGCCATTTAAAACCCAAATCAATCACCAAAAAACCTCCCACATCGATCACTCCCACCACCAGCCACCGCTCACCACCGCCGCCGCCAATAACCTTCACTTCCCCTGACATCGCCGCCGCCAAAACCCTATTCAACTCTCTCGCTACCACCACCAAATATTCATCGCTGCTAAACAACCGAGTTTGCAACGCCGTCCTCCAATCTTTCTGCTCAGTGTCTTCAAACATTCAAGATTCAATCGTTCTACTCAATCACATGACGAAAATCTACCCTTCATTCACCCCTGATAAATCATCTTACCACATCCTCTTATGCCAATCCTGCGTAAAACCCGAATCGTATCTTTCCAATGTTAATCAAACACTAAATTTAATGGCCTCAAAAGGGTTTCAACCCGATAAGGTCACCACAGACATTGCGATTCGAACTCTTTGCAGCAGTGGTCATGAAGAACACGCGATTGAACTGATGAAGAAGCTATCCCAGGTTCAATTAACAAAACCCGATACTTATACTTACAATTTTATGGTAAAAAGACTAGTAAAGACTCAAACTTTGAGTAGTGTTAGTTTATTTATCAATGAAATGAAAAACGGGTTTGATGTAAAACCTGATTTAGTGACTTATACTATCTTAATTGATAACGTTTGTAATGGGAAGAATTTACGAGAGGCAATGCGGTTGCTAGATGTTTTAAAAGAGGAAGGGTTCAAGCCTGATTGTTACCTTTATAACACAATTATGAAGGGGTATTGTATGGTGAGTCATGGGGGTGAAGTATTAAGGGTTTACAAGAAGATGATTGAGGAAGAAATAGAGCCTGATTTAGTCACTTATAACACTTTGATTTATGGGTTATCGAAATCGGGTAAGGTTAAAGAAGCTATGAAGTTTCTAAAAGAGATGGCGAAAATGGGCCATTTTCCTGATGTGGTTACCTACACTTCGTTGATGAACGGGTTATGTAGAGAAGGAAATGCGCTTGGCGCATTAGAATTATTAGGTGAAATGGAAAGTAAAGGGTGTAGCCCGAATGAGTGTACTTATAACACTTTGCTTCATGGGTTGTGTAAGGCAAGGCAGTTGGATAAAGGGGTTGAATTATATGGGGTAATGAAGGAAAATGACATGAAGCTTGAGTCAGGGACATATGGGACGTTTTTGAGGGCGCTTTGTAGGAATGGTAAAGTTGCAGAGGCTTATGAAGTGTTTGATTATGCTGTAGAGAGTAAGAGTTTGACAGATGTTGCTGCTTACACGACATTAGAGAGTACACTTAAGTGGCTGAAGAAAGCTAAAGAGCAAGGCCTTGCTGTTTCATAATTGTCGGTATGCCTCTATATCTGCATATCTTCTTACTTATATGTATTCATTCTCAAGATTAGTGTTTGTTTATCACTTTATTGATTACACTACATTCCTTTACTTATTATTACTTAGTTTATTAAATAGAAAAGAAAAAACAAATTGTCTTTGTTGTGGATGGTCCACCCTTAAAATATAAATAGTCACATATAAACTGTGTAAATTTAAACAGTTCGCATTTGCAAGGGGGTGATAATTCTTATGGCTTCCTTTTCTTGTAGGAAATGGCTCAAATAGAAGCTTTGATTTAGTGATTGCTAGTTTAGGTTAATTTCCTTTTATTTTTTTCTTCCTGATTCGAGGTTGGCGGTTAGAACCTATCCTTACTGCTACTTGCTAAAATGGACTTCTAGTTTGTTTTTGTTTGTGATTTTCATCAAGTAATTCCTAATGACCTAATTTACTATGCAAAAGAAGTCTTAGATTAACTTTTCGAAAAAAAAATAAAGAAGTCTTAGATTAGAGTAATTAGGAAGGTAGTAGGTTCTTGTCTATCTACCTTTGTGGCTTTGTGTCCCACTCCCACATGTGGACGGGTTGGATAACAAGTCAACATATGGATTTCTTTTACTAAACTTTGGGTTGGGTTGCGTTGACCTACAAACAAATCTGTCCATTTTTTAAAAAAAGAAAAAAACTATGAATAATTGACGTATTAAATATGATCATTAAACTTACAATGTTACAATAATAATCTAAATTCATTAAATAAAATGATTTGGGAAGTTGTAGCCTGTTGGCCTTAAAATACACTTTGAACTACTTGTGACTTATTTGAACTATTTAACTCTTTTCCTTTTTTATGGTTTGATTTTTTTGAGATAAAACCCGACCCAAATCGACCTATCAATAAATAAGTGAGTTAAAATTGGCACCTCTAACAATAATGAATGTTAATTATGAGTTTCTTATAAGTAGTTAATAATGTAAAGTTTTCCTTAATTGGGTCATTAGGATTTAGGAATTACTTGATGAAACCACAAAGAAAGTTTCTTACAAATAAAAAACATTAATTTGTAAAAGTGTTTCTGCAAGTACCGGTACACACCTATGATCTAACAAGGTATTCTCATTGGGTGCTACTATTTGGACACACTCTCTCTCACATATCAGACATATCACAATGTCACATCAATCAATTCCAGTTACCAATGCAGATCTTACACTCACATACATCACATCACATGGGTCAAATTAGACTACCAAGGGTTCTAAATAGTTTCATCCATTGTCATATCCCCGTTTCTCAACCTCGTGCTTATCGTCTGTAACTATATATCTTTTCTTTTTGCAGCAGACATAAATTATCAAATATAGATAGGACTGTAAAAAAGTTTGATTCAACAGTTCGTACCGGCAATAATGGATAGCATCTATTAATGGATAGGCAAATAAGTACTAGACCTTTTCTTTTTTAAGAAATGCAATGTACCGGCGGGGCTAAGAGGAGGGAGGGAGGGGTGGGGGTAAAACCTTTTTGGAAGGTAAACTTTGGATGTTAAAACATATTTAACTCTTAATTAGAATATATGCGTCCAAGTGTATTTTGATGGCTTGAGTGGATGAGAGGACCAGATTCAAGATAGATAGACCATCTCCTATTTTCAACGGCTAATACCAGGCAAGGGTTGAGTGTCCATAGCGGGGGTGATGTTGGTATCAACTTCTTGTTTTAGGATTAATCTACAGTGGCAGATGAACCCTCAACAAATCAGGTAATTTATATGTGATTTTCTATAGGCTCCTGTGATCCTGTCAATGTAGAACTTGGGTACTTGCCCCCTAGTCCCCCACTCTTCCTTGCCCTAACAACCCATTTTAGAGGTTTCTGCGTTCAAGTCTTCAACGCGTTCCTGCCTTCACGCTTCAAAGTGTTTCTGGCATCCTACGTATCTGATGGTTAATTTTGTGTTCAAGATTTCAAGGCTTCAAGCGTTCAAGACTTCAAAGCCTTTGCGTTCCTTCCCCCAACAACTTCTGCGGGTCATCAACATTCGTGAAAAGGGGTAAATTTCTAACCCTAAATTCTAATTTGGTTGAAATTAGACATCAGGGTGTAGCTTTTGAACATTTTCTCAGTATTTGATCTTGATTATTTGATATAGTTAGGAAATATGAATTGGTTATTTGATTTATGTTTGAACCAACAGTTAAGGTTTGTGTGTGGGTATGTGTGTTGGTTGTGTGCTTTGTACTGGCTAGAGAGATTAGGGTTTGAGCGAGTGAGATTTAGGTGTTCGGTGGAAGATTTAGGATTGATGTTGATGTTGAAGTGTACAGGCAGTGAAAATGGTTCTGTTGATGTTTACTTTTAGTCACTTTGAGTCATTAAAAATAAACTGTGAGTGTCAACTATCTGACATTATGTTGTAATTTGAGAAAGAAACCTTCAAAAGTTCTAAAATCAAAGTCAAATTTGCAAGATTATTTCGACTACCATACAATTTTGATCCGACGGGTTTTGACCCGAAATGTTTTAGCTCATTACCTATGTCGTCTTGTCTCTTTAATGAAAGACGCCCCCCTAAACAAAATTCCTGGATCCACCACAGGTAATCTATGAAGAGAGTAGAAAGGAGAGGTCTATTTTCAAGAAGAAGAAGTTAGTCCCTAAAAGGGCTGGAGAAGATGGCAAGGCCAAATGTCTTGATGCCCTCACCTAGTCATCTATAAATAGGGTGCTTAAATCTAATATGAAGTATGAACCCATAGCCTAGACCAGGGTGTATTATCAATATGAAATTATGTTGGTATTACAATTTACATGTCATTATCCAAATAAAGTAGCACAAACATCACTATAAAGCAGCATAGGGTGAGCTCGGTATCAGAACCGGACTGATATTGAACCCGAATGTACCGAAACAGAAATTGTGGTTTTATTGATACTGAATACCGAACCTAATACTTATAACCGGTAATGGTACCTGTTCGGTTTGGGAAATTTCAAGTCATTACACTTACCGCTACCGGAACCAAAATTATTTATTTCTTAGTACCGGATACTAAGCCAAAAACTTATAACCAATACCATTTTTGTTTGGGAAATTCGGTTAATACATTCACCCCTAAAGTAGCTTACAAATATAGTTTTTTCATATGTTTTGAAACCGTAGTTTATTTGTAGAAGAAAATTATATAGGTTAAATACGTCGTCTTTTCAACGTAAATTGTTTAAATCGTATATTTTTATATCATTTTAATCCTAAAGTTTATGTTACTGTTAAAATTTTTCGTTTAGATATTGTATGAAAAAAAGTTAAATCGCACCCCGACCACCGCCTCGTCTCTACGCAGTTCTCTCTTATGTTGCGTTTTCGAGTTTAATGAGGAGAGGAAAGAGAGGAATCATTTCCTTTCAAATCCTCTTATTTTTTTAAGGAAATAAAGTATGATAAAATTAGCCATGTCTTTGTCACCACTGCCACCAGCCTCCCTCCTCTCTCTCTCTCTCTCTCCCGCCCCCTTCCAGTCTCCCACCGGCCACCACCCTTTCCCCCTTTCTCTTTTTCTTTTTCTCTCTCTTTGATAGGGATTCTTCCTGAAATCGAATGGGATTTTTCATGGAATTGATTGGTGTGTAATGTTTTATGGGTTACGATTTCTCTAAAAACCGAATGCGGCAAGGGGTGTGTTGTTGTCGACAACTAGCGATGGCAATAGTATTTGGAAGATGTGTGGGTGTTTATGTGTATGTGAATCTCAATGGGTGTAGTGATGGTGGTGATGTCGCTAGTGGTGTAGGTGATGTTGGGGGCGAGATGAAGAGGTTGTTGGCCTAAGTATAGGCCGGAATATTTATCATTTTAGAATATAACAGGTAAACAATCCATGAATTTGGGATAAACTAAATGCACACAATTGGTTTATCTATTAACAATTAAATAAAATTTTAGGTTTAAAACGACAAAAGACATGTTTTAAAGTTAAGTTGTTCTTTAAAGGAACCTTTGAGAGTTAGAGCATCTATTGTGGTTATAGGGCCCTCGACTACTCCGGATACTACCACAATGTCACACAGTTCTCCACCACTACTATCACACCAAGAACACCGATGATGGTTCACTACGACCCCTGACCACTTTTATATTTTCCTTGGTGTTGAAAAGTAAAAAAGAAAAAGAAAAAGAAAAAAGTGACTCTTATTGGCATCCTCTTGTCAATTCTCTACCCCGACCACGAAAGGTAGAGGCACCCCGGATGACCATGGACGTTGACTCTCCCTCTATGTCATCCATCTCGAATGACACAAATGTATTTAACCCATTAAAAAGGATTATTTAAAAAATTAGGTGATTGTTTATTAGTAGTCATGAACTTAATGATATGGTGCTAGAACAGTAGAAATTTTAAGTCAAACATGCGATTTAACAATTTTCATTATGTAGAGATAATGAAGAACAAGACAACAAAACCACAAAAGTAAATTAAATAAAGGGGAAAAAAACCTAATTTCAAAAGGACCATAAAACATCTGACGGTTGAAATTTTTACTGACCGTCATTGTAATACCCCTAAGAATAAGAATCATCACTGATGCATGAACATTTTCGTTTTGGCACCGAGCCACAACCCATCCTTGAAATATTTACTGATGGCTACCGCTATGAAAATCAACACCATTGAAGTGACGACGAGGGCAAAGCCACGGCTTGATGGCGGGCTCTGGTCATTAATGGCATCTTCTTCCATGATCTCGGAAGTCGTTGGGCTTGATGGTTCATCCTGACCCATGAGCTTCTTGTACTCGGCCTCCATGCAAACCGGGCCACAAGGCAAGCTGATAGACCTGTTATGAGAGTTTTGTCTCACGTAGGTTTTAGACATTTTGGGTTTAGTTTGTAAAAATGGGTTAAGTCTGATTGAGTATTTATAGAATAAAACACAAGGAAACATGACAGATCACTAAGTTGATTAAGGCATGTGATGAGATCTCCTTCATAAACGGGTTTCTTGATGGCCAGCAAAGGCCTTAATGACTTCCCATTTATCTAATCCCCGTGCTCCCTCTCTCTCTCTCTCACACACACATTTGTGTGTGTGTGTTTTAGAACTATGGGATTAATGTTCAGAATCAATTGACAGTGAGCTAACCATCACTTGATAGCCTAACGGGTAATGATAGTCTTCTCATAGAGGAAGTTCGATGTTCTTGGCCCACATGGGTTTTAATCAGAGATGACGAGTGATGGTTAGAATACGAACACAGTAACAGTTAGACTGCATACATCCGAGCAAACATTCGACTCCGGAGGAGCTATAATCAGGAAAAGCTTTCTTTGAAAAAAGAAAAAAGTAATCAGCGTGAGCTAATTGAAAAAATTGAGATCATAAATGCTCGACATGCTTGATGAAAGACGAATGTAGTTTTAATGTTTTATTATATTTATAGTTATAAGTTTGGATAAAATACTTGTTCTTTATAAATGGCTTTCGTGTTAAAAATAGCAACTAATATGAACCATTAATGATAGTCAAGCAGTTGATTACTTTTTTGGCAATTTTGTTGTTGGTCTTGTGGTCATCACTTGCTTAGCTTGTTCCATTTTTTTTTAAAAGGCACAATAATAGCGATAAGATGTAAATTATAAAAAAGTTATGAATAATTATACAAGTAGAGACGCACTTTCTAACTTCATGTTTAGTCCGCATCTATATAAGTACCACATCCATGTAAAGCTGAGCTACTTTTACCTCTTGTATACATTTTGTGAACATTACTTTTTTAAGTATTCTTCTTGTTAAGTTACATTGGTAATCTTGTGAAACTAATCTTTAATTATTTTCCTTTGAGTATATATGAGTTATATCTAAATTAGGAATAATTATATAATATGAGTGTATGACTCTGATTTGATATGTCTTGAAAATTGTATTCTATGAGAAAGTAAGATATAAAGATGTATTATATAACTACTAACAGTTTAAAGTTTTCAAGACATGTCAAATTAGTGTCATACATTCGCATTACATTCAAAAGTCGATGTGACATGACTAATATTAGATCAATCATACTTTTTTTAAAAATTTGTCCAGATTATTCATATTTACCCCTTATATAAGTATATGCGCATTGCTTGAAACGGTTATATAAATTGTGGTTTAAAATGGGTTATTAATATAAAAATGAGATCGAATAAGATAAATTAGAATGGTAGTACAAGTCAACCACGCATCTAATAATTTAACCAAATTTCACATGTGCTTGCATACGCTGCATGCATCTTCCCGATATATATGATTAAGATCACTACTTTCGATCAACATTTCATCACTTGCTTCCACTTTTTTTACCATAACATGATGGATTGCACATGGGCATGGCTTTCTATATATTCATATAATATGATGTACATGAATCATCAAGATCTTAGTTTAGTGAATTTCTAGAAGGATACTGTAGCTTCTAGAAACTTGTTAAATATTGGATTGATGAACCCTTCTTTACTTCAATTTATTTGATCATTTACATGAATCGACTATATTCATAATTTGTATCCTATTATATAAATCACTCAATCCTAATATATACAAAGAGGTTCATTATGTATAAAGGCCAGGCCAAATAAAGTTTATGTTGGGTTTATGGGGCTCATCGTTCCCTCGAGCCGGTTAAATCCGCGACTCTTAAACCCACCGCTCCTGTAGCAATGCAGGAGCACCCCACATTGGTGAGGCAAGGGGAGATCTTACTCCTATCATATGACGCGTTCTAAAGCGGTGAGGTGCAACCCAAAGTGAACAATATCGTTGGTCGGTTCCCTGGTTGCGATCCTAACAGTCTAGATTTAAAAGTCTGACACACACCTTTTCTTTCCCATTCACCCTCATTATTTTATAAGAGCTGATTCGTACACAACACGTTCAAACATTTAATAACACATGATACTAGTTGATAATACCTAAAGTTGTCCTGTCTCATTTTTGGATTCTCGGTTTAATGCGGCCCTAATATGACAATGCAACCCTAATCGTACTCGATTCAGGGTAATAAGAAGGCTTAGGATTTATTACTTGCAAAAAAGAGAGTGGTGTTTATGTTTACAGAAGATTTCTTTGGTACGTGGTGGTTTTGGATCTCGATTGGTTCAGAAGAAAATAAAATGACTCGATGGTGAATTCGTCCTTTAATATCTACGAAGAATTCCTTTTATGGTGGCTTCATATGGTTTGTTACATTTAAGACTAATATGTACTACTTTGTCCTTAATCAATTTGTGTATGATTATAGCTATGGATATTAATTAATATGTTGAATATAGGTTTGAGTGAAGCTAGAAGGATTGTTTTGTAGTGGTGTAAATAGCCTTTTAAGATCAACAATAACAAGGCACACATGATTGCTATAATGATAATTTTACAAGGATTGTTTATGACTTGTATATGTAGTTTGAAATCAGATTACTCTACAGAAAGAATTGCAAATGAGATGATTATATATGGAGATCCTGAAGGAGATGACGAAGATGATGATGAACTGAGAGGGAGAAGGAAGAATGGTGCATGTGGGAGATGATGAATGAAGCCAATGGAAAATGGCGGAGGCAAAGGAATCAAATTCTTTGCCTTTTTGGTGGGATCATTGTGAATTTCATATATGTGAAATATGATGGAAAGTGATTCCATTTCAAGGGTTTCAAAACTTTAACCAAACACAGTAATAAAGTGAAAATTATGTTTCAAGTGGGGAGATGGAAACCCTTGAATCAAACACGTGGCCGGGTCGCCTCTATAGTTCATTAATTTTGCATAGGCTGCATTCAGTTTCCAATTCCCAATGACATAACTACCACTGCACACAACCGATCAGTAAATCTGGTGACAACAAATTGGGGCATATAAAGACAAACGTGGACCAATAAGATCTCAATTGACACCAAAATTAAGTTCCTTAAACAAATAACGCCATTAAATTGACCCACTCAAGATATCTTGAATGATACCTCCATAACTTAAAAAAAAAACATATCTTTTTATGAACCTTTCAATCGTGAGATGCCACGCATATGTAAGGAAAACTAAAGTGGCACTTTCTAAGGTAACACACGTCAGTACGTCACCACACTTCGCCAATAAAAGAAAAGAAAAAGGAATTGATATATAATTGGGACTCAATATAAAGGGGTGTTGGCCAAACACCAACATATAATTGAAAATAGCCAAACGCAAATATAAATAGCATACCATAAGATACAAACTTTATTTCTCTTGTACCAATGGCTGCTGTTTCAAAGTTTAGCATAAAAAACCAAACTAAATCTCTTAGTTTACCTTGCAGATCACATCCCATCACTTTTGAAATCGAAGAACTGCTCAACAAGATGAAAGCAGCAGAACCATCATCTCTAGAGACAATCTGCAGTGGTTTATCCCAGCTGACAAGATTGTATAAAAGCATGAACAACCTACTAACTTCATCAACCATTCAAGTTTTGATGTCTAGAGAACAAAACAAGAAATGGGTTGATGAGTTGGTTGAAGAATCCGTTAAATTCTTGGATACTTGTGGCAGCATAAGTGAAATGCTGTCAGAAGTTAAATATCATAGTAGAGATCTTCTTTGTGCTCTAAGGAGAAGAAAAGGGGAGTTGAGTGCTGATAACAGCATCACCAAATATAACATTTTCAGAAACAAAGTGAGAAAAGATGTTAAACGGTTGGTTGGAAGTTTGAAGCAAGTTGATTACGTGATTGCCGGTGGTGGCTTAGTGGTGATTCATTCAGATGATCACCAGCTTGCAGCTGTGATTAGAGCAGTAATAGGAGTTTCTGAAATGACCACATCAGTTTTGGAGTCTTTGTTAAAGTTCATCTGTGGGCCTGTTTCGAAGCCAAAAAGATGGTCACATATGGTGTCAAAGTTGATGCACAAAGGAAAGGTGGCATGTGAAGACAAAAATGGGATGGTGAATGAATTTGAAAGCATTGATGCTGCACTTAGAGTTTTATGTAAATACAGACCACTGAGTGAATTAGAGGGAAATGTGGAGATTGCTCAAAGTAGATTGGAGAGATTGGGAGCTCAGATTGAAAGCATGGAGAATGAGTTAGAGTGCATGTTTAGGTGCTTGGTTCAAACCAGAGTTTCTCTTCTTAATATCATCTCCCAGTAAAAATCAAGACATCTCTTTAGTTAGGAATTAATTCAATAGCACATGTAATTAAATTGACCAAATTTGTGCTATGACTATGAATTGAACATATGAATCTGTTTTTGTTCCTTAATTTGAATATCTGATCTTATATATAAGTTTTTTGAGCCTAAATATCATCTTAATCTGATCAAGTCTCCATGTTAGGAGGTCTAGCTTCCTTTGTACTTTACTAAATATTATCATCAATAGTCCATTTGTTTACACCATCTCTCTATGATTATTCTAGTGTTGATATTGTTGTGGGGTATTTTGTGGGCCATGAGTTCAGTAGCTGTTTTAAACAAGGAATTTATGAGTTTGCTGATTATTTCCTTGGGTTCAATTACTTTGCTTTATGTCGGTTAAAATCTTCTAATTAATCCAAATCAGAAACCATAAATACAAGAATTTGTGTTGTAACTCGTAAAAGAACTTATATTGTATTTTGGCTTCAATTTACTAAACCAGATCTTGAATTTGGCAGTTAATTTTTGGATCTAAACCAAAAGCAATAGTACAGGTTCAATTCTATATCCACACCAATCTCTAACACCAAAAAGAAAGTTATAATTTGTTCTATTTTTTAATTGAGAGAAACAACCGAGTGCGTAAGTTAAATTAAAAATCAAATTTAACACACACTATACCATGAAGCATGATGTGAAAGAGGAAGCTGTTCATGGGCTTCAAGTAAGGGTGTTGTTCGGGTTTTAGGTGGTTTGTGTCAGGTTTATTCGGATACTTTTTTGAACCAATAACCAAACTAAATAATAAATATGATGTATTGATGTTATATACGACCATCTATTTAATTATGGATAAGAAGTTCAAGGATATACTTTGTATGTTCTCCAAATAACTCATTCTTAATTGCGTATAAATTACTAAGTAAAATTCTGATATTCAATTATTGGGTCTAAGATATCCAATAATTGGGATTTTTTTTGGGGGGGGGGGGTGTTTTGTTCTAAGATCGGTGGTAAGCTTATTTAGTTTGTAGGATAATTTATATGGATCAAAAAGAGGTGAACAAAATGTGGAGGGTGGTGTTTTTTTAGTGTGATAGGATGTAAATGAGTCGAGCTACTCGTGAGCTATCCGAGTTCGGATCGTTAAAAGCTCGAAACGAGACGAGCCTTAATGAGCTCGAGCTCTAAATAGTGAGCTTAAACGAGCTCCATATATAATATAATTTATTATTTTATATGCTTAATTTTTAATATTTATATAATATCATTTGAATAAAAATATCAAAATAATACCCGAGTCTAAACGAGTCTACTTTAAACGAGCCAAACCCGAGCTTCATAAATCTTAGACGAGCCGAACTCGAGCTTAAAAAAGCCTAAACGAGTCCGGCTCGATAAGGGTCTAACTCGGCCCGGCTTATTTACATCCATAGTGATATGGTCAATTTGGAAAGAGCGAAATAATAGGATCTTTGGCAAGAAAAAAACAAGTGGAATTTAGTGGTGAATATCATCAAATTTAGGATTGGTCGCTTGTTGGAAGCAAAGTGGAATGGATGCGAAGGGTATGGGTTGAACATCCTTATGCAGCCGAGGGTTCTTATTAATTAAAATGACTAAAATACCATTAAGTGTAAAAGCACATACGCTCTAATTGTAAAATTTAACGGTAGTTAGGTTAAGGGACCAGACTTGTAATGAAATATAGGGTGTGTTCGACAACGGACTTATGAGGATTATAGCAGCTTGAGATTCTAGTTTTCATAATCTCTAGCCCTCTAACACACCCATAAACCATATAACTATCAATTTAGTAATTTGTAAAGTTAAGGAACGAAATATGTAATTTATACTAAACCACGAGGTAGAAACTTGTAATTAACTCTAAAAATGTAATACACATACGCCACTTTTTGAATCATAAAAATAAAAATGCCTTGAAAATTAAACATAAAAATACAGATGAAGAAATTTGTGAAACCAATTGGATTCCTTACACAAAAGCTAGTGAACCTAATCACAAATACTTGCCTTATGAGCAGTAATAACAAGTTTTAATGACTTGTGTGCTATAAAACCTTTAACCAATTGAAGATTGGCAAGGGATGACATATGAGGAGATCATTAAAATCACTCAATTATTTTAATTACATTATATTATTAGAGAATGTATATTATGGTTTAATATAGGATGATCTAACTCTATTGTATAGACAGACTATGTCTCATTAGGATTTAATATTAGGCTTCTCTTGTACATTTATACTTTATAAATAGTTGTCAATGTAATACAAAATTAAAGATCTGCAAGGATGACATATGAGATCACAAAATGACAATTTTTTTTAACTTATTAGAGTTAATTACAAAAATGGTCCATGTGGTTGTCATGAAATTTCAGTTTTGATCCTTTAACTTTAAAAATTACGAAATTAGTCACTGTGGTTGTCACTTTGTTTCAGTCCTTTACACTAACAACTGTTAACTTTGACCGTTAGTCAAAGGGTATTTTAGTCTTTTATTACACTATTCTTATTACCAATCATCCTTTATCTTTTATATTTGTTTCCAAACATATTTTTTTAAAGATTTCTTTTTAAATCCTTTAACCAAACAGACACCTTTACACTCTCTCTAACTGTGCATCTCTCTAACACTCTCTTTCTCTCTCACCCTTATCGACATCTTCAGATCTTGTTGATTCCAAGAAAAAAAACCATGTTTACAATTTCATCCAAAGAAAAATCCAGAACTTCAGATTTGTGGGTTTTGTTCATCCAAAAAACCAGAACTTAAAGATATGTGAGTTTGCAATTTCAACCAAAAAACTCGTTCATCTTCTTTAAATTAATTTATAAAGAGCTGAAAGAATTCAAACATTATGAACCCAAATCAAATTTAAGAATCTAAATCGAAATGAATTCAGAAGTGTAACCTTATCAATAGAAATTCTTAAAGCTAGAAAATTCAGAAATTAAATAAAAACTTGTGTATTTCAAACTGATTTACAAAAAACAAAATCGTAATATGTAATCTAAAAATGATCATCACACCTTTATTTCTTCAATTGAAAACTATAATATCAAATCCTCCATTTCCAGATCTTGATTTGTGTGACGGCGATCTTAAAGAGACAAGGGTGGTGGTGTTGTGCGATTGTTGTTCGGCGCGGTGGTGTTGCGCGATGGCGGTGGCAGTGGTGTTGTGCGATTTGGCGGTGTGTGACGGCGATCTTGAAGAGACAAGGGGTGGTGGCCAGCGGTCTTCTAGAGAGAAGAAAGGGGTGGTGGCTGGTGGTGTTGAAGCAGTAGGTACAGTATATTGGTTTTTTAGAGTGAGAGGATTTAGGGTTTTTAGAGTGAGAGGATTTAGGGTTTTTAGAGTGAGAGGAATATAGAGACAATAGATATATGTTGGTGGTGGTCATATGATGGTGGTCCAGCGAAGGCAGTGGTGGTCCGAACTTATGGTGTGACGGTGGTGGAGGTGGTGCAACGGTGGCGGTGGTGGTCTGAGATTTCGACAGTAATGGTGGTGGTGTGAATGGAAGAGAGAGTTGGGAGAGTTTGATCTGTAATATGTAATATGGATGTGTGTTGACTATCATCATTTTTGAGGGACAGATATTGTTTGGAAACAAGGATAAGGTGGAAAATGACAAATATACCCTTAATTTAACGGTGACATTTAACGGTAGTTAGTATAAATGATTAAAAGTGAAACAAAGTGACAACCACAGTGACTAATTTTGTAATTTTTAACATTAAAGAACCAAAACTGAAATTTCATGACAACCACAGGAAACATTTTTGTAATTAACTCAACTTATTATTATTATTATTATTAAAATCACTCAATTATTGAAATTACGTTATATGTGATCCAAATATGCATGTGTTTAGTTGATTACTAAATAATTAAATAAACATTTAATCAATTAATAATCACGTGTATACATACTAAAGCCTAAGCCACTACTAGGCCCAAACTCAGGATGTTACATTTAATTTAATGAATAGAAATATTAATCAAAATGTACATTTTTTTATTTTTTTAAAAGTAAACGTTGTCGTTATGATCTAACATGTTTTCTTGCTCGATTTGATGTAAAGTAAAATATATACATATCTGGGTAGCATATACTTCAATAGTTGCATCAATCCAGTAAGTGCTAGATAGTTAGATAGAGTGTAATACCATTGCACCCCTTCAAGAGATCCGTAAGTTAGGACATCCAGTTGGTCTTGACTCCCACTCCTCGCCCTCCCCCCCTTCCTCTCTCTCTCCTCTTTCTCTCCATCTCTTTCTTCTCTCTATCTTAATTTATTTATTAAAAAAAAAAAAGCTGTGTTGATGGATGAATGTGATGGTTTGTGGAAATTTTAATTTGTAAAAAACAAGATTGTAAATTAAAATTTTACCAAATGTATATTTCAAGTGGGTGGTAAAAACCCTATACCCAATATATTCACATGGGTCGCCTGAATCTACAGTTGTTTTTTAAAGACAATATACAGTTGATTAAAACCTCCTATTTAATTCTCTTATTTATTAAAAGGAAAATAAAAATCACAGCTCTAAGGATATGTGATTATTATTTTTAAAAATTAAAATTATATATATATATCTCTCTCTCTATAATCTATATCTATACTAATATATAAATAATTTAACACTCTCTCTCCTAAATGTCTTAATCTCTTAAATTTTAACTAATTTAAAATTACTAACTTGCCCTTTTTTAAACCTAAATAGAAACCATTGAATACTATTTTAATAACTAAACTTTCTATAAAAACAATGTTTAAAAATATCAAGTCAATGCAAATTAAATTTATAAGATATTAAACAAATTAAAAATTAAATAAAAAACATCCATAGAAATATTATTTTAAATATTCTATCATA